>JAYDZK010000169.1:7247582-7262060 GCA_034509185.1 Euphonia xanthogaster
GAAAAGAAGTTCATTCCCCTGAAAACAACATCATCTGTTTTAAAATAGCAATAAAACCATAAAGCCACTCTTAAAGCCACCTCTGTCAACGTGTAATTTATCGACAGTCATTTTCAGAGAACTATTACAAACAGCTAATAGAGAGAAAAACAATCTCAAACACAAAGTGTTGAGGAAAATGTGCCCTAATACATTAAATAATGCTTTGATACTCATAAACAATGATCTTTCTTTTTCCTTCACATAGTAAAAATAGCAGAAGTATTAGAATAAAATATACTGCTATGAATTTCTTTTTCATGAAAGTGCAGAGTACTCATTGAGTTCGATTTTTTAGAAAGCACAGAAGAGAAAAAGCATTATTGGGAAACACAAAATGCAGAAACATTTAACTTTAGAGTATAATCAGAAAAGAAATTGGTTTCAGGGTTTCAGAGATTGATTTCCTTTAACAGCCTAGATCAAGACAGTTCTCTCAGCTAGTGCCACTCAGTGCTGACTTTGGACAAGGCCCAGAAGAAATGCCACAGTGATGTCAATGAGGGAGCCACTCCTGAGCAGGACTGACATGATGATATCACTCTGTCTACTCATTTGTGTACATATTCCTTGTTAAAAAACTCCCACAATACCTCAAAATAACATGACAGATTTGGCTCATTTTTGGACTTCCTTAAGGAAGCAGAAATGTAACAATGAAAACCCCCATAACTCTTTATCCAAACAAGTGTTCATCCTTCCAGACAGAACTTCCCTACCCAATGTAAGCTATTTCTTTTTCAATCCCATGTGAGTAACATTATCATGTCCTAACATATGGTAAAAACAAATGGGAAATGTTCTTATAGTAGGAGAGAGACTGAAGTCTAACTCTGGGTGGTAGATTTCACCTCTGCTTGGCAATATGCTAACAGAATTTAGAATTTCAGATTAGATACCACTGGGTTTTCTGCCAAGAACCATCTTCCTCAAACAAGGCAGATGGCATATTCAAGCAACAGGATTCAAAAGATATTCAGCTCCCCTTACAAGGGAAGAAACAAAAGAGGAGACAACAGCTTATTTATTATTAGAACATGTGACAGGGCTAACTGGTAAAATACCCCTCATCCTAAGCTAAAGGAAAGCCTCAACTAATGGAAATATTCCATTAATGTCCAATAGCTAATAGCTCCATTTTTTCTTGGGATGTAGTAATAAAAAGACTGTAAAAGAGGCAATCTCACAGCATCAACAACCCCACCAGTAAGCAAGCAGAGAATGATGAAAGTGAGGCCAAGAACATTACATGGACAGAGTTAAACTCACTCCATCTGTCAGGCAGTGTCCCCAGTTGTCAACTACCTAGCTGGAGCCTGAGAAACATGCTCACAGGTGGCAGACCCCAAAACATCTGTCTTGCCACAGCAGCATCACCAAAGGTTGAAATGCTATTTAAAGCACAGCTCCTTTCGCACTTGTGACAAATTTTGATATGAAAGTGCAATAAACATTAGATGTAAAACTCTGAAGAAGAAGAGAATTTGTCAATGCTAATATTCCCCAAATTGCATGTATAAAAGCTGTAAACATCTGTAGTATTAAGAGCATAAAGTGAAAGCAAGATTAAAAAATCTGCAGATGTTTTGAAATATTGAGATCAAGGGCATGAGGTAAATGAGGAGCAAGAAAAACAAAGATTATCAGAAAGATTAAGGAAAAGAAAATCAAGGAGGAATAGAGAAGACTTTAATGAAGATAGTTTATGGAAGGAGCTAGAAAACACAGCCAAAACGGAAATCATAAGACAGAGCTGTAATTATAGTTTTCATCCACCTACCATATAAGATAGAAGCATTTAATTTCCCCACTTTCCCAAGGAATTGTATGTACAACATATCAGAGATTAACAAAATGCAAACACTCAATGAATAATTATTACTGCTTAATGTGTTTTCACAGTCTGTGGTATTCCCTTGGAGCTCAAAGATCCCATTTCTCTATTGATTAAAAAAAAGTGTGGGGAGGGAAAGGATTTTATCAATATTTATTAGGCTTTTATTTTGAATGTTTCTAAACTCTTTCGGATTTCAATACCTAGTCAAATGCATAATTAGCCAAATGGCTTCTTCACTTGAACTGAATGTTAATTTCCAGATTTCCAAAGGGATATGCACAGTGCTTTGAAGAATTGATGGGATGACTGTCAGCAGAGTATTTATTTCTTTTTCACAGTATTTAGAAGAAACAATTCCTGAATCAGGTCCAACCTTGTTCCTTTTAGAAAACACAAGCTCAATTTATGTGCACTTCTCTTTGTCTGGCAAACTGCACAATGGATATCATTCAAACTGTACAACCAAAGGCTGTCAAACTGTGATCACTGGTATGAAGCACCCAAAATGTTAGGTCCAGAAAAAAGACATTATTTTCCTTTAAGAGACCTATATGAGTAGTTGTAAGAACTAGACTCCTATACACAGTCTGCTTAGCTCAGTCTACATTCACTGATGTAGACAGCAGCACGTGAATGTCACCTAATGAAGGCTCAATACTTGCCATATTTTCATAGAGTAAGTAAACCAGGTCAGCTAACTCAATTTGAAATTTACAGGGCAATTGTACTCCATTTGAAAAAAACAATTATTTGTATCTGAAGTTCAGTCCAGTGAAATCTGCATCAAATAGTCTTTCAAGAGCTGGTGATTTAAATAAACATCATCATCCAAACAATCAAACTGTAATAATCAAACTTCTCATTATGGCACTGCAAATCCTTTGAGTGAAGTGTTTGTTATAGGTAAATATAGTGAGTAAACCATCTTCAGCAGAACACAGAAGTTGAATATTCTGTCCAGCAAAGCCAACTTGAATCTCCTTTACAGTGCTGATAGGAACCTCATGAAATACTGCCAAGGAACTCTGGCAGGTGCCTTGTTCAGCTGACAAAGCAACAACAGACAGAATGGAACCCAACAAAAGCAAGCAAGCAGGTTCTGGGTCTGGTTTTCTGCAACTGCCAACAGACACCTTTCAACTCCTCAACCCTAACAGAAATCTGAGGTAAAGCACAGATGAAGAATTCCAGATAATAGACCTGAAGTTTCAAAAAGACATCAGGAAAATGCACAAAGTTCTGTCTTAACACTAAACTGTTTTCTAGCTTTTTTTTTCCCCATTGCATGCAAATTCTTCAGGAGGTTTTCTCACAAAGGCATCAGAGATCTCCATGCTTATGCTCATTGTGACAGCCTCTTGCACAGGAGATTCAGGCTGAATGACATTTTCAGTATGAGCTTTAGCACCACCACTAGTGTGGGATATGCCTTGATTCATGCCTGACTTGAGGAACACGTTTACTTGCAAGTTTCTTAGACATGGCATATTCTTTATTAATGACATTGCTTGGGCACATCTCTCACTTGCACCACACAAATTTCCTAACTCCTAATCTGTTTAGAAACCACTGCACTGCTGACCAGCTGGCTACTGGTATCTCTGTAAAAGCAGGAAAGCTGACTGAAAACATATCCCAAACTGGAAGCATGTTCTGGTCTTGCACCAAAACAAGAAACTATTGACTTAAAATAAACCAAATCAGAGGTACAGTGTGTTGGAAGCTGAGAATTACTAGATTGGTCTTCAACTCTTGGTTGCACTGTCTTCAATGGGCTGTTATCTTTCTGTATTTCTGTTTCAGAATGCACATTAGATTGAGAAAAGAGAAGGCACAATATGGTAAAGCCAGTTTGCTCATTCAGCACCCATTAAGGATCCTGCAGAAGAAATCTGTTTCAAGTGGGAACAATCAGATTCAGCTCTTGAGCTGTCACAATCTGGAGAAGTAATTATTTTATCATCAACATGACTGAAATTTTCAACCTTGTGGAGTGAATAAGCCACATTATTAAAGTCAGAACTACGTAAAGAAGTAGATAAAACATTCTAAACCAGAACATTCTTACTCTTCAAAGTATTAGTACCTTTAGAGTGAATTAAACTACTTCTAATGTCACAATGACATGCAAAGCTCTCCTGCCCTGAGTTATGCCTTCATTCTGAAATGCCTTCTCTGATGTACAAGGGGAGGAATGTCTTCCAGAACTGGAAAATAAATCCAGCATCTCTGTATGCGCCTTCAGTCTCTCATGGTCTCTTACTCCTGCATTTTCTCCACACAACTCTGAAGCACAATTGCCATCTTTAGACAGAAACGGAAAGCCATAGTGTGGCTGCCACTGTTGACTTTTCTATTCAAAATTCCAAAAGAAGAAAATAAAAATCTCTTTGTAAAATTTTCTGACCAAAACATTTCTTTAACTGAGGATTGATTTTGATTAGATTTATACAATCATTCGAAATTGGTACAATCTCTCTCTCTCTCTCTCAAAAATCCAACAGGAATGATTGAGATCTGATTAAGAAACAATTGATCTTTTCAACCCACCCCTGCTTTTCCTTTGTACAGTATCCATTTCACTTGTTTATATATGCTTTACTCAAAAAACCCAGGAAAGTCAACAGGCAATGGAGAAACTCATAAGCCCTCCATGTTTTTCCCCACACATGCACAAAAAAGGAATCCCATACTAGCCAGAGTGCAGAAAGTCCAACACAGCTGAAAAACATCAGTGTAGAAGTCAAAAGAAGTACAAATTTGAGGTGCTGCTGCCCTCCTATTGTTACAGTTTAAATCCATGAAGGTACCTAAGATTTACTCACCAACACAATAACTGTGCTAAAAGCAGCACTTAGACAACTAAATATGATGGGATGGGCCTAAGCCTCAGTTTAAAAATACACAAATACATGTATTTACAAATACAGGAATCCTTCAGGACACACACAGCCTGCCTGGTTCTTCTTGCTACCTTAGAGACACCCTTACAGCAGTTCAGTGTGAGTCAAAAACGTTACATGCATTCTGAATTCAGACAGTCATTGAATTAAACAATTTTAAGTTAAATTTAATTCACTGCTCATTAAACACCTTTCTCCTCTAAAAATAATGAAAGGGATACTATTCCAAATTCAGCATCATGGCAAAACAATGAAGAAAGATCCAGCCTAACACCACACCTTTAAAACAAGGAAAAGCTAGGTACAATCTGAAACAAAATCACTTTGATTCCAGCTGGTAAGATGCACCACCATCTCTGTCAGCCATTAATCTTGCTGTGAATTCCAAATTCTAATTAATGCAGCTAAACATTATGAAATTTCATTACAGGGCATGCCATAATTTAAGACAAGCATTTCATTTTGACTAATTATGACCTACCTCATACTTCAACTTGCGTTGCATAGTGCTGTTATTATGCCTCTCATTATCCTAAGCACAAAAAGAGGTACAGGAGGTTATTAAAAAGTGCCTTTCTTGTACAAGTTAATCCAGAAGTATTAGAGGAAGAGACATTATAATAGAGAAAAATAACAATCAATAATTTATTAAACAACTGGCTTAGAAGTCAATCAAAACCTACTCTTTGGATCAATTAGATCACCAGTTTTTGAATAGGCATTTGTTTGTAAGTATGAAATTCTGTCCAGAAGAACCTTCATTTTCATCAGTTAAATCTTTTCTGACATAAACTGAAAATTTTATTTGCAATCTTCTTTTTGTCATTTACAAACTCTTTCCTGCCAAAAAAAAAACCCAGAATGCAACATAAAAAGGCCACTGGAAATAAATATATGATTAAAATTTAAAAACTTACATCAGACCTCATTTACCATTAACTTTTTTAAAATTTTTTTGGTAACAGGAAAACATGGAAATTCCTGAACAACAAAACTAAATCAGTGGTTAAACATCATCCATTGAAGGTCAGGATATCCCATCAATTTCTGCTCACCTTGAAACTTTCTGTAGACCAGGATGCATTAACATGATTATCCTCAGCTTTATGATGAATATTCTGGAGCCTTCTCTGCACTTCTTGTTCAATAAAGGCATTTATCCTTTAAGATACAGAAAAGTGTGTGTGTGTATGGAAAAATAATGTATTTTTACATAAAAATCAAGACAGACTGAAAGGCTCTTTGAAATGCTTTTAACCCTAAGTACTGCACAGCTCCTAATTGGCAGGCTTAATGTCAGACCCATTTCATCCCTCCTTAAGGAAGGAACGCTGACTTTTGAACGAGTGTTCATCTAACCAGCAAAGGTTAAAAATTGTTATCAATTAAACAAATTACTAGAGCACAGGTTCAGCCACTGCTATGAGTGCCTTCACTGCTGCTGCAATATCAGCAGCTTGGACTGGCAAAGGTTTGGTCTTCAAACAGAAGGAATGTTCCAAGAGCTGACACCAACAACTGCCATGTGTAAGTAAAACAAGGGAAATTAAAGATGTTAGTGATGCCAGGCAGCTGTCCTATTAAAAAAAGTTTAAGGCAGATAAATTTACTTTGTTGCCTTAAGCATATATGAAGCAAAACCATATAGACAAGTAACTGTAAACCCAAAATCTATTTAAATACCTTTCAGCCTACAGTTTCCCAACCCTGTATTCTAAAACAAACTGCACAAGAGCAAGAGATGAGGCTATTGGCTACTTACAGCAGAACATCAATTTTATTTCCAGACCAGTCTTCCAGTACATTCACA
Organism: Euphonia xanthogaster; assembly: GCA_034509185.1. Taxonomy (NCBI): domain Eukaryota; kingdom Metazoa; phylum Chordata; class Aves; order Passeriformes; family Fringillidae; genus Euphonia; species Euphonia xanthogaster. Next base: position 7,254,172 of record JAYDZK010000169.1, read on the forward strand.
ATATTTAAATCAAATTCAACCCTGGCAGAATGGTCTTTCAAAATATTTCTTTTCTGAAGCTATTGTTTGCATTCCATTTCAGGAATGCAGGTTACCTACCTATCATCAACCAGTGGGGCAGCAGGTGTCTCTGTCTTTGTTGGGCTGGCAGGGGAAGTGCTATGGGAGAGTCTCTCGTCTAATATTCCATGGTTTCCTTTCTGAGCTCCATCACCCTCATATATTTTTTGCTTCAGCTGTTGAATTTCCTGGTCCAGGCTAGAAAAATATCATTAAAATGTAATTTGCTTTGGTTTAGAGTTGATTTGAAAAGGTCTGATGGGAAGCAATGTGCCTACACTGGTATACGTGTACATAAGATTGTAGACAATAATACTTATAAAGATTTAAAAATCATAATTATTCTTTAAGCACATTTAGATAATAAAGACAGCTCAAAACCACATTCCAAGAGTAGTTTTAAGTCAAATAAAACAATTTCAATAACTTCCATCACAAGAGGTATCTAAATCTGTACATTAAATATTAACTCCTAAAACCTAACCTTTCTATTAGAATCACATGAATACTCATTTTTACAGAACTCTATCAATGACCTCAGATATTATCTTCCAGTGTGAAACTAAATGAAGAAATGAAGGGGGAAAAGGAAAAATTCAAAATACAGCAATAATGACAAAAAACCCCAAAGAAAACCCAAAACATTGATGTGGCAAAACTTCTCTATAGGAAAATCTTTAAATTGTGTACTACACATGTAAATTTTCCAATTGTTTCATCTGTATACATGTTTTTGAAAATTCTCTAACAAAATAAACATATAGTATTTATTGTACATATACAGTTAAGAAATAATCTTTTGAAACCTCCTTGCTTTCTTTAACAAATAAAATCTGTTCCACCCAGATTTATGCACAGAATACAATATGTAAAATTGGGTACTGTGTTTCTGACTAAAGATGCCTGAGGCATTTTGTATGAAATAAGAAGCACTTATTGCAATATTCATCATATTACAACAAAGTAATCTTTAGAACATCCTTTTCACTTGTAAAGTAGCTGAGATTAGATTAGTAACACGGTAATAATCTTCCCTATTTTCATTACAACTTTTGTCTCTGAAAGTAATTGTTTTTCTAGAGGTTACTTAGAAATCAAATAATAAAAGAAAAGTTCTTGCTAAAACAGGAGAAACTATGCAAACCTGGGATTCTACCACTTCTGGTACAATTGTATATATCTAAACTGAAGTGCAGTTCTATATTCCATCCTGGGGGTTAAGTGAGAAAATTAGAGAGATGATGAATGCTGAAGCTTCGGCTGAATTGTTACTTCAGTTTTAGAGTGCTTTTTGCAGCACTGCCAGAAGCCATCTATTTCTTTTGATTAGCAGCAAAACAATCTTGTGTCCTGAGGGTAAGTGGATGAAAGATGGTTTATGAATATAGGAAAGTGTTTGCATCCATGGAAAATCAATTTAACTACAAAAATCAGATTCGCGTTAAAGGAACAAAGCTTAGCTCTTGGTTTGTAAACATCCTGCTATGAGAAGACATTACTTATTTAGCTACAAACTTAGCCTTGTGATGCATCCACCAGTGAGTACACAGAACTGTGCCCTGCCACCTGCCTCAAAGATGACTCTAAAGCTGCTTTATGTTCATTCTAGTGCCCCAAACCTCTGCCAGTAAAGCCAAAATGTGGGTATATATCCCAATGAAAGTTAATCTCAAATTATAATTCTGGGAGTAATCCCAAACTGCTTTATGTCCATTCTAGTGCCCCAAACCTCTGCCAGTAAAGCCAAACTGTGGGTATATAGCCCACTTAAGTTAACCTTAAATTCTCATTTTGGGAGTAATCCCTGTTGTCTTGGGGTGATTCACAATGATATTAAATACATAATTAAATAATGATCTGTGGCCAAAAACTGTGTCCTTTAAGATCCTGAAGCCGCAGACCTTGAGTGTCTGCTGGAATCAGGGGTGCAGGCATTTTTAAAAGTTCCCCACCTAAGTTTCTTCACAGCTTTTCACAGCATGGTATTTGCTTTGCTGACTGCTTGGCCTCTGCTTAGGCAAAGCCTTTTCTTTCCTTTTTGTTTTTTTTTTTCCTCAGATCAGAGAAACTGATTGTATGTAATTATATCTAATTATGATGGACTTACACTTGTATAGCACTTAAAATTATTATTTCATTTAAACATTTCAGATAGTTAACACTGATCTGAACCAGAGCACATCATTGCATAATGGGATCTAGATAAACAGTAAGAAATATATATAATTCTTATGCTTACTATGGCATCATATGCTGTGAAATGTAAACTCAAACACAAGAGCAGTAAGTAGCCTGAAATGTTTAACATATTCTCATGTATCTTTAGATCTTTTTCTTGCCTCAACATTCACAAAAACATACTGAATTGAATTATTCAGGCCCATGGGCTATTCACTGAAAGACTTCAAAGTTTTATTTACCCTGTGCAAGAGGATTTTGAAGTAAACAAGGAAAAAAAACAAGGAAAAAAAAAAGAGGAAAAAAAATATCTTTTTACTTCCTTGGTATCTTCTCCAAACCTCAGTTTTCTGGCTGACAACATATTTTTTTCCCCTTATCACACAACCCTATTTTTCTGGAACCTCCAGTTGTCTATAGCTCACTCTAGTCAAGCGAGATGCTTAGTGTAGAAAATGAGATTTTATGTTCACGACAATTATGGAAAATATTGGCAATTTCCACAAAATGATGAATCAGTATTGAAAATGCTTAACTAAAAGCCAAACGATGTAGCTATAAATGCTGAAGAAGTGACCTCTACACAGTCTACATAAAGCAATTCTTCTGATAATGGTTTAAAAGGAATGGAATACAGAAGAGCTCTTCCATCTGGCTACAGGCAAGTTTCTTCTTTTAGGTGGTTTTTTCCACATCCATTTGAAGGGTTTATGAAAAACTACTCAGATAAATTAGTGAAACATTAAAAAAAACAGATGAAAAATGCTACCTGAAGAAAAAAAACACCTCATTTTTTCACTGACAGTCACAGGTTTTAGAGCTCCAGTATAAGCAAATCAGGTAGCACATTTAAAAATGGCAATTCTGCATGTTTTCCATACTGCAGGGATTGAACACATTAATCTTAGCGAATTTTTGCTCAGGTCAAAAAAAAACCCAAAATATTTCTTCCTCTTCTCTGACAGAGAAAGATCCTTCCCTACCTGACTTTTTTCTGAGCCTCCCACACTTAGGCTAAATGTTAGGCTACAAGATATCTTGAGTATAACTGATGACATTGCTTCTGTTCCTAAAAGGGACTGTCACCACACTGGGCAGTATTAAAGCCTCTATATATTTTCCAATAAGCTTAAAAAGCAACATCAAATTTTACATGGACATAGCTTATTGTTATTAAACCTTGAAACCAGGGCTATTAAAAAATTAAACATTTACCCCCATTTACTTTTAACACCAGAAGGGTTCAGTATATCACCAGCTGAGAGGGACAGTTGGTAGGTTTACTGTAACAGTCTCCAAATCTTGAACAAAGATCTAACTTGTTACTAATAAAGAAAATAAAATGTTATACAGAAATTATTTTAGAGAAAGAAGTTATTAGATTATGCATTTGCTGTAAGGGAAGAACAAAAGGATGTCTGAGCTTTCTACATAAGCAAAACAATTTAAGTACTATGATGGCTAATGCAAATAATATCCTGCTGAGGATGGAATAAGTATCCAAACATACCAGAATTAATAAGTGAGAAAAATCCTTTAAAAAGCAGCAGAGTTTCAATTCTGGGTAAACTGCTGGAAACTCATGAAGAAACTCAAGTACTGGAACACTGAACAAGCTGTGCTCTCAACATCCAAGGTATAAGATTATTCCCTATTGCATTTGTGGGGTGCCCTGTGGCAGGAAGGAATGATGAATCTGACTCCATGCTCTCAGAAGGCTAATCTATTATTTTATGATACTATATTATATTAAAGAATACTATACTATACTAAAGAATACAGGAAGGATACTTACAGAAGGCTAAAAGGATAACAATGAATACTCCTGACTCTCTCTAGAGTCCCAATACAGCTTGGCACTGATTGGCCATTGAGCCAAAACAATTCACGTGAATCCAATGAAACAATCACCTGTGGGTAAACAATCTCCAAACACATTCCAAAGGAGCAGAACAGAAGAGAAGCAAATGAGATAATTATCGTTTTCCATTTTCTCTGCGGCTTCTCAGTTTCCCAGGAGAAAAATCCTGGGCAAAGGGATTTTTCAGAGAATGTGAATGCCACAATTCCCCTTTTGTGGACAGGTTCTGATAAATGGAAGGTACTGCAGCACTCACCGTTCTCGGTCTTGCTCAAGAGCTTTCTGTTCAGCTTCCAGACTTGCCTGCAGCCCTGCCTGTTCACCACAGCTGTTGTTCAAGGTGGCCAGCTTCTGTTTCTGCTCCTCAATTTCAAAGTCTATGGTGGAACGACGCTGCAAAGCAGAATGCCTCCTTTCTAGCTTAGCAACAGCTTGCTCCAGTGCCTCTCTCTGCTGCTTCTCCCTTGATTCAAGGATTTCTTTTTCCTTTTTCCGAACCTTTCCTTCCTGCCGGGCTACATTGGCTGCGAATTCAAAGGTTTCTTGTAGCTGCTGCAGCTGATTTGTGCTAGCCCTATACTGGGCAAGCTGCTCTTCTTTTTCTTCTATTTCTTTCTCTATTTGATAGAGAGTATTATCTAACCCTAACAAGCCCCTATCAAGGACTTCAGAAGCTCTTTGTTTTTCCTCCAACAGAGCTGGCAAATGATTACTCTCCAGGTACTCAAGCTGGCGTATTTTAGATTGGAGCCTGTATTCCACTGGCTTTATCTTGTCACCTTCTTCAGCCTTGAGTATGACATCCATAAAGTTTTCATCATCTCTCTTGAGATTTAAAGGTTCTTCATGTGCAAATTTTAAGTGCTCCAGAGCTCTTTTTTCATCTGCTATTTCCTTTTCTAGGTGATCCATTTGCTGAATTAAATCTTTTTCCAAAATAGTCAGCTGTTCCAGCTGTTTCCTTTTAAACTCTACAAAATCATGCTGTGCTTTTTCTAATTCTTCTTGGTTTTCATCACCTTCAGATCGCGCTTCCTTGACTTTTAAAAGAGATTCTCTGATCTCTTCAAGATTTCTTCTCTCTTCTTCTAGTCTTTGCACATCCCCTCTCTTCAGGAGCTCTATCATGACCTGCTTCTCTCGAAGTTGTTCCTCTAGGTGAGCCACCAGCATCACCTGTTCTCTTTCCTGTTCTTCAAGTCTCTTTTTTTCTGATTCCAGCTTAAGATACTGCTCATCTTTTTCCTTTTTCAGTTTTTCTAGTTCACGAAAAATCTGCATTTTCTCTACTTTTTCATTATGATTAAGTTCTTGTAGTCGCTGCAACTCCTCTTTGACCCGGGCAAAAATTTCTTCCTGCTGCTTTTTCTTTTGAAGCTCTATCTCCTGTTGTTCCCTCAATCTCTCCTCTTCAAATTTTTCTTTTTCAGCCAGCAAATCCTTTAACCTGCTTTCAATGTGAACACTTCTTCGTTTCAGACTCTCCTCCTGTTTTCGGATTTGCAGCTGCACTATTTCTGTCTCTTTGCGCTGTGATTCTACTTCTTGCTGCATTCTTACAAGTTCTGCTTTGTCAGATTTTTGTTTCTCTTCCATCTCTTCTATTTGTTTCCTACAGTAGAACATTTACATGGAGTTAATAAGGTTTGGACTAAGATTTTTGACTATATATAACCATTTATTTTTTTTAATAGTTTTGTTTTGCTACAGGTTAAGATCCTTCATTGCTTGGAAATGATTCAATGCATAAGACAAATAAGAAAGAGATTCATTTAGTCTGTGTCAGTGTAAAAAGCTGTGGATATATAAAGTTATATGAAGACATGTTATATAGGACTTATATTATTAAAAAATTAGACTGTATTAGTTCTGTCAAATCAAATAAAAATATTAATAGAACATATCCATGCACACAGTGCAGAGTAAATGTATTTTTTTTACATACATATATTCTCATGCACAAAAACTTGTGTGGAAGGACCTGATTAGCAATTTGCCTCACCAAATTGAAGTCAACAGATTAATTAAAGCAATGTTTTCACTTTAGGTAACTCAAACTGAATTACTGATAAACAGGATTATAAAATTGGACAAATTACCATGTCCTGTGTAATCTCTCTTACTTGAGGGTTACCATTATCCCCTAATACAAGCAGAGACAACCTGCAAGTCAACTGGTTATTTTGCCAGAAGTCAGGAGAATTAAAGTACAAGCAAATCAATTTCTGCACAATCTGAATTCAAATTCAGATTCAAAACCAACATAACAAAAACCAGTAATTATCAGTGATCCTGTGTTGCATTAGTTGCTGAAGAGTATCTGTCAGTGCTTCAGAGCTTCAGGATTTTTCTGAGTTTACTTCACTTAGTCCAACTGCATAAAGAGCTCTATCAAAATGGAGCACACCATCTAAAGCTGAGAAGGCAGAAAGGTTTTCAGCTTCTGAATCTAATCAGCACTGAGATCTGTAACAAGGCACAGCTATCACTTCCACAGTCTTAGCAGGTATGATGAGCCAAAACAATCAACTCAGTTTGCCAGCTTGTAACAATGCTTTCTTTTGAATTTCAAACCAGCTTCCACATAATGTTCAGAAAAGCATGATTAGTATGGCCATTCCACACCACAGTTAGATATGAGAAAAGCAGAATGTAACACATGAGTTTCTCCTATCACACTTCAATCCAAAGACAAATAAACCATATAAAGAGATATTAATTAAGAAGGTAATTTGCCATCTTTTAAAGAAAAGCCATGAAAATAAGGAGCAAGGGTAATATAATGTATCTGTACAATCTACCCACTGTTTCTTTGCTAAATATCAGTTAGCTCCAATTCAGCTATTCAGGATTGTCTGCTTGCTGAATAACACTGTGATTCCAAATTCATGATGCAAAAGAGTTTATAACTTGCATATAGACACACATATGCACATAAACACCACAGAGAACAAGGTTACCTTTTACTTTCTAATTTTTCAAGCTCCTCTCGTTGCTGTCTCTCGAATTCTAGCCTGATTAAAAAAAAAAAAAAAGAGTACAGCAAAAGGGTTGTTTTCTGAATATCACAAAAATAGGAAGACATAATGCAATTTTCTGTTTAGATGACAGTGATACAAATGAAGTTTTGTAAGACTACTTCTTACAAGAACAGAAAATAGTTCCTTCATTAAGGTTACAAATTAGGTATCATGCTGACACGAGTATAAATAGAAAAAAAATTAATTTCTGGGGAAAAAGTATTCAAAAAGTAAAGTGAAGCAAGATATAGATGATTAGCACAGCCTCTGTGAGTTAACTACATGCATATGTGGCAATCAATACATAGAAATGTAATTTCTCTACCTTAGACAGATCGGTCCTTTAACAGGGAAAAGACTGCCATGGCAGGCAGGGGGAAACAGAGGGATAAATTGAGAAAGGAATTGATAGAAAAAACATATTAGCAGGACAGAATACTTTAAAATCAACAGCTCTTTGTTTTATTGGAGGTTAAATTGGTTAGATTCATAGAACATTCATCATATTACATCTCAGAAGAAGAATTCACATCATTATTCTTTCCAAACATTTTTCAAATGCCAACGACAGCTAAAGTAATTCTCTTCATCCTATGGTTTATTAACTTATCCACTTCTGAGAAGGCAAAGGGCTGCAAAACTACAGCAGTGTGTTCTAATAGTTCTGCCACTTCCTTCCAAGAAAAAGAAAAAAATCCCAAACATTCCCAGGATGCAATCAGTGGGGGTTGAAAAACCCCAACAGCATATTCAAGCACAGAACACAATTC
>JAYDZK010000169.1:7262093-7307025 GCA_034509185.1 Euphonia xanthogaster
CTTGATTTATTCATAATTTATTTGTTTATTTTTTTTGATTTTAGTTTATGTAAATTTTTGATATCAGCTTTTATTACAGTTGTACACAAGTATTTTTCTTGATTTCATTTGAAAGATTTATCTGTTATTTAAGGAAATTTTTAATAACAAATACTAAAAAAGCAGAAAGAACCTATATATAGCCAAATACACACTCATTGAGTTATTTCAGGCTTGTTACTTGTACATAAGGATATGTACAAGCCTTGTTACAAGGCTTGTACCCTTGTACATAAGGATATGCAGGTCAGTGAAACAGTCCATAAATACTGAAAAAAATGCAAGACTGCACTACAAGTTAACTTCCACTTTTTGATAAAATGCAGTTTAAGACATCGTCACCACAACTACAAAGATAGGTTTCTAAAAATAAGGAATTATTAATATTTCTTTTTAAAGTCATAGAAATGCATACAACAAAAAGAAATTGCCCTTGGAAATATGCAAATAGTACACTAATAATCTAATATTTATAAAGCTATTGTAAAAAAACATAACTCCTGCATGTTCAAGAAGCATCTTTCTAATGGCTGCAATAAGGGAGAATGACTACTTTTACAAATCCTATATTTCATTTTCCCCTATTTCTCACAAATTCATTTCAAAAAATGTCTTCTACAATCCCTAAGCGATTAGCCAATGTAGATTTTTATACCAAATCCAGGCATTCAAGCTTTCATGTAACTGTCTCACCAAGAGTCCCATCACATTTGCATTAAAGTGAGGTGGGCACTTCACAGCACAAGGATAGATGATGATAACCCAGTATTTTTAATTTGATCACCATTGCTGCAGCAGCAATGCTGCAGAAATCCACAAAGTGGATGCAAAATGCACAGAGTGCTGAAAGGAAACAAGCAGCAATCGAAGGAGCTTTCAGGAAGCAAAAACTTAATCCAGTGGTTAACATGTGCTTTGGGTTTTCCCTCCCCCCTTTATTTTATTAAAGCTATACCACAACACTTCTCCCTTTGCCTATGATCTGCTATCTGAAATTCAGAGCTTTTAGCCATCACTTCTTACCTAGGGCTTGGCTGATAAAATGCCATAATTATTTCAGTCCAAAATAATACAGACCCCCTGGGGAATATAGCTCTGGCTTGGGGAAATGCAGGTTTCCTTTGGGCACTATTAGATGTAGACCCTCTTTGCTTAGACAGTTGGCAAAGAACTATTTGATTGTATTCCCATGCTTGGTTAAGCCACAATGAAGGAAAAAGTTAGATCAGCTAACATAACATGCAAAACCTCCTGGTGTTTTCACTGTCCTATAAAATATATAATTTGGCAGATACATTTTTTATAAGCATAAAAATGGTAACTAACTTTTGACTGAGACCTAATACAAAGAAAATGAACCATCACAGCAATCAGTCTGGTATAGAAACAGATCAGTGATTAAAAATTCTGTGATCTTCTCTTTGAGGAATTGTCCCTAAAACCTTCAAGAGTGGCATTATGACAGTCAGTTTTACCTTAGACTGAAATGAAGCTGGAGGTACCCAAAAAGTTGTTCAGGAAAAAGGAGTGAATTGTGCAAATCTGGTTCTTTCTTCTGTGAAAATGGTTCTTCCCCAAAGAAAAATATGGATCATTCCCACTCCAGTCAACAGCCTCCAAACACAACAATCAAGTGTTTTAAAAATGCATGTTCAGTGCATTGTAGACCACTAAATAGTTATGTGAAGAAAAGAGTGTCTGCTACCTGGAGATGCCTAAGGTGGTCTGAGCTCCAATGAAGGCTCTCCAACAATGAGGTTATTGACAGTATCTCCATTCTCTAAGGTGCAGCCTTTCTTCTGCAGGGCTAAGAATGATTCCTCAGTCTTCCTAAGCTGGCTGCCTATTTTCTTAATATGTTTAGGCACTCACCACTTTTGAGACTTCTGGAATATTTGCTTCAAACTCATTGTGGGCTCAAAGTTATTTCAGGACAGAACAGAATTTGGAGAGGCAGGACAGGCCTGACTGAAGTAACCTTACTTCTCTAAAAAGCTACTACAAAAAGAAAAACCTCAGTATCACAAAAGAAAATCAACTAAAACCACAGAGGTTATAACAAATCACTGTCAGTTTTATGAAGCACACATGCAAGACTGATGTTTTTGTGTTTAGTCTATCCTAATAAAAATCTTTTTCACATAACCTCTATTCCCTTTATTCATGTGAGCACTATTGTGAATAGAAAAAGCATATTAGCTTGAAATTAAAAAGAAACACACAGATATTAAAGACTAGAATCTACTATTTCTTCTTTTGTAGATCTACCACAAAGGAACTTAATCTGATCAGTGTTGAATTAAACAGACACCATTTTCCTGGCAAGTGTGTCATATCTAGTGACAACAGCAGGGTAGATAAGCTGCAGAGAAATGAAGTCAGTTCTACCAGCACAGTACTACAGTAGCTTAATTTGCACAGCACAAAAGTGCAATCTGATACTACATCTGTTTGGAAAGACTGAGTACTGGCAGGACTACAGAGATGTTAAAATGTTCAATATGCCAATTAATGAGATTAGTTAAAATAAATAACAAACCAAGCCCCCCATACTAAACTGTCAGAGGCTGAAGTAGTTCATGCCACAAACGTTGATTAAAAGTTTTGCTTGTTGTAACAAAAGCTGCATAAAGAAGCTACAACCAGAGAAGCCTCCCTGAAGATACCTGACTGGACTGTAAGTTAAATCACTAAGATTAGATAAAGGGAAAACCCATTTTTTAATCATCTCAGGCCTAGGAAAAAACAAACAAAGCTGAAGGAGAGGAATGTATCAACAAGAAAGCCAAAGGCAGCAGATATTCTTCCCTGACTGAGTTTGGGGTGGGAGAGACCACAGCCTGCAGAAGCCAGGTTTACACAGACTCCCCCCCCCCACCACCAAAATTATGCAGGGGGCGTAGAGGAGGTTTCAGATGTAGCCTCTGGGTAGAGGCACTGAACACCCACCCTCCCAACACAAACTGGCCCAGCTGTGGGAACCCCCAACCCCACAGGCCACATCCACGGGATATTCACATGGCAGGCAGCTGAGGGGGTGTCATAATCCATCAAAACCCCCCAAAGTGCCCCCCCCCAGAGTCACTCCTGAAGCCTTGCACCACAGGGCTGCACATGGTGCAACACAGACAATGGCAAACTCACCCCCCACAACAGGGAGGTGCCTGGGTTTCCCACCTAGCCTGAGTGTGTATCAACCCAGTGGATTCTATGGTTTTTTGGGGACCTTCACCACCAAGAAGACCAGCTGGAGAGGATCAACAGAGCATCATTGGGATCCATGAAATGATGATATTTTCCTTATTCTGTCTCTGCCGAGCCCTTTTTGTCCCCCCCACCTATTTTTTTTTCTTTCTTTCTCTTTCTCTCCCTCTCATATTTACAATCAAACAAAACCCACACTATTGTCACTGGCATATGGTCTCATTTGCACCTTAATTCAGGCAGAGGCACTTCTAAGAACTTTAGTAACTGGATCATGACAAAAACCCACGACAAGACCAAGGTTTCTCATCAGTAGTTTTACAGCTACAGTATCATGTAGCTAAGCAAAGGTCCACAAATGAAATCTTCTACATAAATCTACATGCAAAATTCTATTTTATCCAAAGCTCATTATCTTAAGCAGTGTTCCATGACACTAGATTAAAGTCAAAGACTGAGAAAAAGTAGAAAAAAGAATTCTGCACATTAAACCAAAATTTTATGCAATGAGATAGCTTCCCACATATTGGGAAGCAACAGCCAAACAAAAAGGCATACACAAGAAAAGACCACCCATCTGAAAACACTGTTAAGGACAATACTGATTTTCACAGGAAGCAAGATCCACCATCTTGCTCTCACAACTGAAGGTAATATCCCACAGGCTCTTCTGGCATTGATTCTGCCAGAATCTTTATTGCAACCTACAAAAGTTGCAAATTTAGCTACCTCTTTAGGTTATTAATACTGAAACTGGAAGGAAAGGCTAAATTAACAACAGACTGAATGGTATTCAGCCACAAAAACTGCACATAAAAAACCCCAAAGGGCCAACTACTGAATCTTGGCCTGCACAGGTGGTCAGCAGTATAACATCATGTTGAGAGAAAATGATACTCCAATGTGCTGTAGGAAAGGCTCATAGCATTGCTCCTGTTAAAACAAACAATCCCAAACAAACTAGATTTAGTGTAGGATATTCTTTTCCATTCTGCACTTTTCCAGAATGCAAGATGCTCTACCCCACTTCCTGGGCACAATTACCCTGCCTTTGATAACCAGAGGAATGATTCATTGAGTGTTTCATCCAGGCTGAACAGTCACCACTAAGAAGAATAACCAGCACAGCACTTGCTTGGCAGCATTCTTAGCTGGAAGTAGAGAGTTTGGAGTCTGCTTTATTCAAAACATATTTAACTTGCATTTATCCCAGCCCCATTCCCCTTAAAATAATACCTTCTGAACAATTATCTTTTTGTGACAACCTCACCACACAATCAGAAAAATTCCTGTGCTGTGTGAAGAGATGTTAAAAAAACAGCATTAGCATCAACATAAATTTAAAATTGTCAGGGTACCCCAGCCTAAGCTGAAAAGGTGCTGTTGCCTAACTCTGTCCATAAAGATGTATCAGTTACAGAAGGCACTTTCTTCTACTGTAGGGCCCAGGTAAACAGCAGTGCAACCTTCAGAGGCTGCCTTTGCAGTAGTATAAAAGCAGACAGAACAGCAACATTTGAGGTTTGGAGTTTTTTGCAGGGTTGGGGTTTTTTTGATGGGTTTGTTTTTGAGGGTTTTTTCGGGGGGGGGAGGGGTAGGGAACACACAGGTGTTTGGTTTTTAAAATCACTGATCTATTAGGACAACACTCACCTCCACATGGCATGAACCATGTATATTCTTATGTATGGTACCAATGATATGAAATGTGTCCTGGGCTGCACCCAAAGCAGTATGGGCAGTGATCCAAGGAGGTGGTGCTGTCCCAAGGCTCTGCTCAGGTGAGACCCCACCTGAGGGGGTCCCAGCACAGCAGGGACACAGAACTGCTGAAGCAAGTCCAGCTGAGGGCCACAAAGATGCTCAGAGGGCTGGGCACCTCTCCTGTGCAGACAGGCTGGGAACTGGCATTGTTCAGCCTGCAGAAGAAAAGGCTCCAGGGAGGGCTCACTTCACCCTTTCAGTACTTGAATCATAGAACCATTTGGGTTGGAATGCAGCAGAGCTGCTGCAATACGACAAGGGGTAAAGGTTTTACACTGAAAGAAAGTAGATTCAGAATAGATTTAAAGAAGAATTTTTTTACAATGAGGGTGGCACAAATTAAAATTACCCAGAGAGGTGGTAGATGAGGGCATCTAATGCCTGGAAGCATTCAAGGTCAGGCTGGATGGGGCTCTGAGCAACCTGGTTCAGTCAAAGACGTCCCTGCTCATGGCAGGGGAGGTTGGAATTAGGTGACTTTTAAAGATCCCTTCCTGTCACATAAGACCAATCTATTCCTGTGGGAACAGATTGCACCTGTGAGGAGAAAGGCTCTTACCTGTGAGAAATTGTTCTTTACCCAGGAGACAAGTATGTAAACATGGTTAGAGAAAAAAGTTTTGATGGGCACGTACACTAGCCATTACCAACCAATGAATTGCATTGCAATGAGTTGCTGACCAAGTGGAATTAAACATGGTTATCTCCAGATAACCAGATAAATATGAGCTGTGGGCAGTAAAGATTCAGCACAGTGCACAAACAAACAGCTGTCTCTGTCTGTCTCTACTGCAACACCTTCCAACCCAAATGATTCTATGATTCAGAAGCTTCCTCACTCAGAAAAACACTGCAGTTATGCACATTACAGTGAGTAAAGAACAACTTCAGATAGGTTTTACTGCTCACAAGTGACCTGCCATTCCTTATGCATCATGAGCCTTAAGCCTAATCCTTTCTTGTGTTCACAAATTAAGCAGGAAAAAAATATCTATTTGTCCAAGAGAGTTCATAAATATTGACTGAATGCAGACTAATGGGAGAATATCAATATTTAACCATCTGCTTACAGTTTTTAGTTTAATAAAACACAGGCATGAAGTGTTCAGGAATATTATGAGTATTTCACCTAATCTTATTCATAATTTCAAGAGCAAGAATACTCTCTCAATCATACCCAAGAAAGGAAAATTCACAAGAAGTGTTAAATGGGAAAAATGGCAGTGTTTTGAAAAATTGCTGCATGTATTGACAATCTAATAATATTACCCATACTGTTTGATTTCCAGAAAAGCAAGGCAAGATACAAACTGATAAGGAAAAAAAATAGGCAGAAGAACTTGCAATTTACTCCATCATCTACTAGACAATCAAGTAACTCTCCAGACTCTCTCTGTTTCTGGTGTTGTTTTTTTTTTTTTTCTAAAAGGAAAAATCCTTTCTGTAAAGCATGAATTTGGCATTATCTGAAGACAGTAGGACTGCTTTGGTTGGGAAATCATTTTTAAGCACACCTTCAACTGGGCCTTGTCCATGCCATTATATTTTGCTGTAAATCTGAGAGACTGGTGAGGCAATGCTGAAACAATCCCCCCTACCCTATGCTGACTGCAGAGTTAAGGTCAGTACTATCCAGTATAACACAAGTATTCATAACAATGTTTTAGCAGAATAACATCATCAGTCAGGGAAAAGCCCAGGATAGCTCAACAATAGCCAGAGGTAACAACAGCCAGGACCCCAACTCACAAAAAACATCATACTAGCAACTGTCACTGAAAGTGTTTAGATTCAATTATTTGAAAAGCTGAAGAAATAGAAAAGTAGACTTATATTATAGGGTTTTTATCTTCTTTATCATCCCTATCTGAAAATAGAGTATCATTTATTAGCAACCAGTTCACAGCCTTGAGATCTCTGTAACTAGCTCAGTAGCAAAAGAGTAACAGTCACATTTGAAGCAGTATTACTAAACAGACTCTCTGAATTTCAGACATCCTTTACCTGGAAGTTGTTATTACCTGTCCAATCTTCTTAAAGGATAGAGATTCCCAAGTAAAACCTGGGAATAAAGCTGCACTATCCAAGGATATAATTCAATTTACAGTCAATTTTTCAAAAGTACATTGGTGGCTAAATTGCCTCATCTCATGCTCAAAATACAGGCCCTAGCTATGGAAAAAAAATTAGAACAAAACACCACTAGTTCTCTGTATGTCACTTTAGGAACAGTGAAAAAGTCAATAAAAACAGCTTCTCTGCCATAAGCATTCTATGTCATTGTAACTGCATAATAAAACTTTTTTCCATATTTTAATTTGGCCACTTACTCAGAGGTACTGGCAGAGAACACAAGACATTCATTTCTCAGCCTTTTAATGCTTGTATTGGTATTATATGAACTCAAGAAATCTTAATTTTCAGTTCAAAATGCATTTTTCTCAGGAAAAATAGTTAACTTGTAATTCTGAAGAAAACACAAACACAACATTTGCCATGTCATTATTTTGCTGAACTGCTTTAGTCATAATGCTTCTGGAACATTTCAAACAGCTAAAATGAAGAATGACTGGAATTATAGCAACTGTATTTTAGTATATACTCACCCTGGATTATAAAGCATAACTGCTGACAAATTCTCACAAGATTTAGAAAGATCAGTCATAGACAAGCTGAAGGAAGATAGCAGTCCACTCTAACAACAGACCATAAAAGAAAAGTATTAGACATGCTTACAAACCCTTACTTCGATTAAATACTAATTAAAGTACATGAAGCAAATGAAAAAAGGCATCCTACAACAATCAAGACATGTCTATGCTAGAAATAAAACTGTGAAAAGGTTTAAATTTACCAAACACTGATTTAATCTCACCTTTCTTTTCTCTCTTAGCTTAGCAGCTTCTTTAGGGTGGTTAAAGCGAAACATGTTGGTTCTTCCAAGTAATATAACAGCACCTGATGGAAAAACCACACACCACTAACTGCCAACATTCTGCAGCTGAAAGCACCGTGCAATTTTTCAGACACACAACACGTAAGCAAAGACTTCCACCAAGCAAGAACGAAATGAAAATGAATTTTTGACAAGTGTATAACCATGCATAGTCACAGCTACCTTAACTGATGCGAACAGGGTATTCCTTCCTCTTCCTACTTCAACAAAAATGAAACCCACACACGTTCACACACTGCATGAATGTGACTGACTCAAGGTCAACCATGTTCATGGAGCTCAGTTAGAGCATAAACATAGGGAGAGGAAGCAGCTGCCCCAATTTATCTATATACTCTTTATCAGTACTACTTTGGAAGCCACCAGCAGATGCAGATTTAATAGGAGCATCCATAAATGTGAGCAAGAACAAACTTGTCCATCTGCTACTGATCACTGGTCAGGCTTGAATCCAGCTAGGCTAAAAGCTCCAGATTTCCATTATCTGCACTCTCACATTTTTCTTCTGCATGTGGAACACTGAAATTTACTGTTATTCAAAAGAGGATTATTAGATTTTAATACCCAACAGCTATTTTCTGATGGAAGAACCTTGAATAATTCATATTGTTCAATGCACATCTATTATCGTATTTAATCAGTTAAGGTATAGTCACAAATAAAGAGATTCTGAGCAATTCTTATCATATTTTAAATACAATGGTACCAAGATTAATACTTCCCTACTAAGAAGTATACTGTCAGTGATGTCAAAACATGGAAGTCTTCCAAGTTCACCACCTCAGAATCAAGCATTTATCTGTCAGTCAGTACAAAGCATTTTTAAAAAGGACTCCATTACACTCACACTATGAAAAAGCTGCTCTCAAACTCATCACTACAAATTCTTTCCATCTAATAATGACATGATGTCCTTAGCAGGAATGCTTCTCTAAAAATCAGCTTAATTAGGAGGATCGACTCAAATTAGGTGATCCAGTCTTAGCAAATAAATGGCAAAAAACACTACAATCACTTCTTGCTTTCTACACAACACCTCAGTTTTGGATTACATTTGCAGTTTACCTCAGTCAAATCTCAAAAATAATTACCTTTCATAAATCTGTATGAAATTCCTTCAGTTGCTTTCAAGTGAAGATAAAAATAATTAATTGCAAACATTTGTGACCGCTTCACTAAGTGGAAGCAACGTAAATAAATTAATTAAATTTTCAGAACTAATAGTTACAGATATGTGTCCCCAACTTCATAAATTTCAAGGAAGACAGGAGAGAGAGACTTAAGAGGAAGCACATGAGAGTCAGTCCTAAAGGATGGGTCATTTGAATAACTCCTAGGCTTCTCTTTAAGTACAAAAGAGTTGACAGTTTGGCCCAAACTCCTGAAAATGTGTTCTAAGGTGAGGATATATTTAAGGTAAATGACACACTGTAATTGTGAATGTTAACTCAGTTACCTTTACAAAAACACCACATTAGCCAGAATTTGCAAATGATAGAAGAAATCCATAGAAGGAAGTGGCAATTAATTACCATGCCTCTTATTATTTTTGAACTCCAGGATGGTCTAAAAATTTAACACATTTTCAAATGAACAGCTATTAATGATGAACGGAAACATTTAAATACATCAGCAGTTAATCAGTGTTACCTAAAAGCAGGTATTTAAGGACCCTGGCACTTCATGCTGTGAGACTAAATGCTAACACAGCTGGGATAAATAGATTCCACACAAGTGCTAAAACTAGTGATTTGATCAGTTTTGCACACCTAATGTCACCTTCCTCTCAAGCTCAGTCTCCTCACACACACAAAAGGTCAGCTTAGGCAGCTGTTTTTTACAACTTAGCAACCCCTTCCCCTTTGAGTTGCAAATTTTTTGTCTAAAGAAATTTATTAGGGAAAAAAGTCATGTTTCCACTTTTAGCAGTACAACAATAAAGTTGTAATATGCATCTGAAAGAGGGAAATAGCATCCAAACTCCTACTTTTTTCTGAGGCACACCGAACATTCTGCCTGTAAAATGCTGCAGGATAAAGTAAAGATGATTCATCACAACTCAATTTTTACTGTTTGCCGTGTTATTTGCTATTAATGTCAATTCTTCTGTTAGGAATTTATGCTTAGATTTACTCAAACCTAAGACCAAGGGGGCTGGGCTTTTCTTTTTTCCCCTGTAATAGAAACAAGCACATATGCCTCTCATTTTGCATGAAGAAATAGGCACTAAAAAAAAATGAGTCAATGTTATCTCTCTACACCTTTCTTTCTGCAAGCAGCTTTTATAGAAGTATTTGCTAGAGTTCAGAAAGGATGCAAGACTCCCCTTGTTTAACACTGCATTCTACTTTTTGTTAGCCTAAGCTTACACTGAAAACTTCTTTTCAGGCAAGTAATGTGAGATTGTTTTTCAGCAGCTGAGCTGTGTCACAGCCTTACCCCTAAACAGGTCTTTTTCAGTTCCTTGCTAAATGGGAAGATATTCTGGGTTCTCCTTGAAGATAAAACATGGAGCAGCTCTCCTGCAGCGCTCACCAGCTCACTTGCCAGTCGGTCCCTTCCAGGCCAACACAAGGCATCTTTGTTCCCAGCTGTCCTGGCTGCTTTTTAATTTCCAGATTTTAAAGCTTTTACATTAAAATCGTAGTTCTCTAAACCTCCTCAGAGTTAGCCTCCCCCTTTTTGTCACTTCCTATAGCTGCAGCAAACAGACACTCAAGCTCAATCTCCTCAATTCTCGAGAGAATTTGGCAGTAGTATTAAGTAGGACCAGCCTGAAACTTGGGGAGAGGGGCAGGGGTGTCTCTGACATTCTTTTAGTCCTGTAGATATCTATATGATTTTTCTTAAAGTAACAGCGGTTGAAATTAAAAAGGAATTCTCTTGTCACCACACGAATTCTTTGACAACAAAACCACCACGGGGTTTCCCTGGTGGTTTTGGACTGTAGTTGAAAAAACATTAAAATGAAACTAATTAAACAATAATCCATTTATACACATGCAGATTTTTTTCAGTGTTGCTGCCAGGAAGAAGCAAAGAGGTTGCCTGAAAAATGACATTACACTGGGTAATACCTTGGTTGAGGTGTGTGGGTTCTGTAATCTGAATGCCATTCACAGAACACTGGGCTCCATTCAGTGGGATGAGGTTCACAGTTCCATTGAGATTTTCAAAGATGCAATGCTCACTTTCCAGATCAAGGCCATGAAGAACTAAACACAAAGAAATAAGATAACATAATTAGACTCCTCACAATTAGTAAGATTAACATGCTAATAATAATTTATTAAGAACACATTGCACTACATATCAGACAGTATATCTTCTCTTTATTCTGGACAATGTTTTCTTCCTTTCTTTATCACATCCTGCATGCCTTAATATTTATTTTCCAATAAAAACCAGAAAAGTACAATTCAAATATTTGTAGAAAGAGATTCTTTGACCAGTTTCACAAGGAAATAATGAAAACTTGTAGACCTCAGGGCAACCATGCTTCAATATGAAAAGAAAGTATATAAGATGCCATTGTAGACAAAAGGATGGCTGAAGTAAAGTTCTTAAATCTGATGACATTCAGGGCTTTTATCAATCAGTTATACTACTTTCCATTTTTCCTTCAAATAATGTGTGATTGTGTGTATTGCTTAATACCACAAGGCATCACAAGTTTGGTAGTTTCATGGAATTTATTAGAGTAATTTAAATCCAGACAACTTTTGACCCATGAAAATTTACCAAACTAAGTTATTTGACTCTCAGATTCTCACTCAAGAATTAAAGGATGCAGTTTACTTAATGAAACTGCATTCCAGAAACTTATGCAAAGTTTATGTGATAGGACAGCCCAGATCTGGCAGTTAGCTGCATTGGTAAGAAATCAATAGGAAAACCAGTAGATTTTTACCAATTTTCAGAATTTTTTTAAACTCTAATCTGAAGTACCAAGACTATCTTACATATAATAGTCTAACAATGCTGTCATTATACAAAGGTTAAGAGAATGATTTTGCAGTAATTGAGACAGGTGCTTTATGAAAAAGGACAGTATTTTTACAGGATGCTATTTCAAGAGAAGTAAGAAATCAATTAGCAACAAGTGTATGAACATACTTAAAGCCCACAAGCTATGCTAGAAGTCATGCTCTTTGAAGCAAATCCCATGCAATTCAGCTTCCAGATTTTCTAAAAATTAAAATATGCAAACCACAGAACAACTAACTGAAAAAGGGAAAAAACATATGAAGCTCAGTTCACATATTAGGATACTGGAAGAAGAAAGAATACAAAAATGCCAAATTCCATACCAATGTCCTGTTCTGTTATAGCATCTTCTCGGCCAACATATGTTTGGCCCTCCTAATTAAGAGAGAAATACACATTATTTCCAGTTGGAATCTCCTTATCTCCCCCACAAGAATATAATTTATCCTTCCACTTTCTCAGGGTAACCTGAATGAAATATATATTTAAACACACATGAAAAAAAGGAATCATGTAGCATTTTCAAAATGCTTTCACAGTCTTTATTTTATAATATTATAAGCAAATTCAAGTTTCAACTGTCTGGTGCAGAACCACCTTTATAGTTTTGAGACAATGTAGATTTAGATTTTAAGGTCAAGCTTTATAACATTAATAACAAACAAATGCATACAGATAAAAATACGAAACACCTATGGCTGGTTAACCAATTGACTCTCAGGATAAACCTAAACAAATATTTTAATTTCATCATTTCCAACCTCTTAAGAGCTTTTCTTACAACAGCAGACAAGCATGAAGAGCTTTTCTTACCATAGTAATGTAATAAGCACTATATATAGATAGCAAATCAATACTGTAATTTTTCTACTGAAAAGGCATATAAAGGCTACAGAAACACAGATGTGTATTTACCTTCAAGTGGTACAAGATGATACCAGTACTCAGAAGATCATCATCAATGCCAATGAGATGAGGCAGTTCAGAATCTAACACAACACCTATCCCTTCTTTCCTCAGAGCCAGAGTTTGTTCCTATAAAGGACAAAAGTCTATTCATTAGGATGTGCAAGAAACACCCCTCCTCCTTCTCTTTCTAAACCACATTTAGTGTAACTTCTTCTGTGTAATATCACACAAAAGAAAGAGCAATTTTTTAGAAATTTTTGATTTTACATTTTAAACGTGACTTCTTTACTTTTCTTAAGCACTCCGAGCTTGCTGTTGAGGAAATCTGTGAAGGTGTTATTTGAAGGAAACCAGACAAACAGCTGAACCACACCAGAGAAGGAGCATCAATCAAGAGTGCAACAAGGCAACGTTGTCTAAAAGCAAGCTATGTTCTACCTTTCACAATGGTAAGGAGAATTTCAAACTCCTCAGCATTCAGTACAGCTAAAAAGAACAGAAAACTGAAAACTTTTCAGCAGTCCTTTCAATAAGCTGAGCCTTGCACAGTAAAAACCCCAGACCTCTGACAATTCAGTAAACCTAAGCAGCTGAAACATCATGCAATGGAAGAGAAGCATTGCCAGTAGTAAAGAAATGTAACAAATATTCACAGCACATTATTTCAATACTTCAAAATTCCTTTGGGCCACATTGTACAGCCATCCATAGGTTGAAGCATCATTCATCAGGACTTCAAGTGGGAGATTTCAGCCTTGGATAAAGTCATGTATTGTGTAGTACACAACAGTCTATGCAATAAATAAAAAACTAATAATAGCTTTGAAATACGTTTTCGTATTTAAAAAATACAATTTTCAAGTTGAAACAGAATCCTATTGGCTTCTAGGCCTGGAAGATTACAACAACAGAAACTGTGAATGTTTCCACACACACACAATCTTTCAAGACAAATGTGTTTTTCTGTGTAAAAGGGCTAAGCCCTGACAATCCATGAAGCAGAGGCAATGTCAGCAAGTATTCCTGTGTATTACAAGGAGCACACTTTTCTCCCGGTGCTAATAAAAATGGAAAATAAGTTTTGTGACAGCTGTATGACTACTTCTTTTCCAAGTCATCAAATGTCTTCTCCAGAGCCAAAAAGACACCACGCTGTTTGTAACAAAATACAACACATAGATTGCCATATGTATTTTCCCAAGTACAGCAACTTGCAAGTCTAAAGAAGAAAGCAGATGTAAAATCTCATTTCCCTGCAGAAAAAAATAACGTTGTCAATGCTGATGCTGTCAAAAAATTTCAAGTATGGATACATCTGGGCAAGATGAGATGATGACACAACATATAAGACTGTGCAAAACAAAACTGGGAAATGTTACTCTGGTCATAGATGAAAAGTTCTCCAGCATACACAAAGAAAACAAGAAAGCTGTGATTCATGTGCAGCTCAGACATTCACAATGCACCCAGTTATTCGTTCATATTATAAAAGTGTCACATCATAAACCTAAAAAATACAGCTTAACTAATTGTTCAAGTGAAAAAGTAATTTCAGTCAAAAATACCTATCACATATTAGATATTTACTGAGTAGTATCCACTGTAATCCATAATTGATGTTCCCACATGACAAGGATGAAGACAAGACCCTGAGGACTGGTGACCAGTTACTGCTAGCACCTTCAGCCCAATGGACTTGATAAAATATTAAAAGCTGAATATTTTTTCCACAGCACAACAAAGCATTTGCCAATGTCCCTGACAGAGGAAAAAATAAAACCTCCCAGGAGACAAAAAACTACCACTGGGTGAGAAAAATAGCTCACAAATAATTAAGAACAAAGAAACAATATAATTTTTTATTTTCCAGTCTTTCAATATTCAACACATTCTTATTATAATAAGAAATTAATCATGTATAATTGTGATTTAAAACAGATGGATTGCTTTTTTATTCAGATTTAAAATTAAAGAACACAAATAAATTGAGTTTCTAGAGTTACATTTTGTAAATGACTACCAGTCACGCACAGAATGCATCCCCTTAATGGAAATTTTATAAGAAATGCAGCAGACAGTAGCTGTGATTAACTATAATATTTTTAGCTTAATACAGGCTGTAAATAAGCTTTTATCTTCAGATACAATTTACTAAAACAATCTGAGTATTAATCAGACACCTGGCGTAACTCCTACCTTAATCGCTTGGTTTAAAATTTAATTCCAAATTCAAAAGCTTCTGCAAGGATGCCTCCAAAAGCCAAACTGTGCACTTCTGCCCCAAAATGAAATCACAGAAACATCACCAACAATAAATCTTTATTATTCTGTTCTCTAACAATGAGAGAAGGAAAAGAAAAAGGCCCAAAAGAAGTAGTCAAACTGTCCCTCTTTCATCCTCGACAGCATAGGAAGAATGTTTTTGAAGAGGGACAGACCTCTTTTGAAATAAATTAAAGGTCTGTAAGCTATTACAGGGCAGAGAAGTTATTAGGTTTAATCTACTATTTGATTCACTTCCATTTGTGCTACATAATTTTAAGTGGTGAATCCATAACTCAAATTACAAGAGCATGAAAGGTCACTATCCCTATTAAAAACTACTAATTCAGAAAATGCATGAAAATCTCAAGATGCAGTTGAAAAAAGCTGAATGTACCCACATGCTTCTTAGCTTGAATTATCCTTGAACAGAAAAGTGTACACATACTCCCTCAATATTTAAGATGTGTTCACAAGCTGGGGAAAATAAAGCAAGCTGAGTATTATCCACAAAGGAGCACTTTGGTTGGTACAAGTGGTCACTGTGGTAGGAGCAGAAAAAGGTTTTCTTCTTTGGGAGCTGTTAGATCAAATGGACTCACTTGAAGAGTAGAAACTCAGAAAGTAACTCTGAGACAGAATACAAAAACCCAGGTCTTTAAGTCAAAGTTAAAATAAAGGGATTATATTGTATATTTAAATTCTTGTCTCTTTGCTTTCAGCTCTGACTCAGCTATCAGAACTAGCCTGACACAGTAAATTCATTTACATTTATATAGAGAGATATAAAAGCTTTTGTGAAAACTCATTTCTTCTGTACTGATGTAGTAAGTTCACTGTATTAACTGATACAGTGGCACCTCTAAACTGAGATCTGATCTGGTCGTTTAAGAACAAATCTATGACTGAAGTACTCACTTGAGCTGAAAAGTTCATCATCATCATATAAAACTATCCATTATAAAGGCCACTATGGAGCTCTTTGAATGCACACACAAAAACAGAAGCACACAGCTTTACTTTTTTTTGGCCAACAAGATAATGAATTAAATTAAAAAACAAAGTCCAAAAGGCATTTCTAACATTCCTTTGGCAATCTAATAGTAGAGGGAAACATTATGCTGCTACTGTCCCAGCAGATATTAAAGACTACATGTAATTAGTGCACTGCAGAGAACATAACCTCTCAGGGGAGCTAAATTTTTGTCAAACTTTCCAATGCAAAAATGCAATTCCTTTATTTAAATATTGAACAGATAGCTGCTGGCACACAGTCCTGAGAATATACTGTACAGACACTTTCAGTAAAACATGACCATTTACTCAGCCAGCATGACGTTCAGATTTCTACATTTAAATCATGAAAAACACCCCACATAATACCAAACTAAAAAATTATGTGCAAAAACGTGTGATGGTGAAAGTCTTGGCATTAATATTTAACCAGACTATATATGAGAAAATTCTTATGCTGACAGGTACTTTGGGTGCATTTGATTTTTTTTGAAAATATGCTATTATATCCCAAGTTCACAAAAATGAATTTTTGTGTATTTGACTTTTTTGAAAATATGCTATTATATCCCAGGTTCACAAAAATGCCTGATTATACTCAATGGCCCAGCACTAACATTAAGTCCTCTATAAAATGTAGAGATATAAATTGCACACAAGCAAAGTTCTTAATTCCTAATTGCTCTTCCTCCAGTTATGTATTTCATTCACTCTGCATTTCCTTTAAATCACTGGAAACAAATGTTTCATACGTAAAGAAAAAATATTCCAGTGTTCAGAATTCAAATGCTCCTGAAAAAATTTATTTCCAAAGCCAGCAGATACATGGTATTAAAGAGACTATGTAAACAGAGAGAGGAAATAGGGTGAAGCAGCCTCAGCTGGTCATGCTATAATCAGCATGAGTGAAAATTCCAAACTTCTCCCATGGAAGCTTGAGTTTCCAGAGTTAAACCTTCCACAAAAAGAGAAAATGAGACAAAAGTGTGGGCAGGACTGTGCTGAATGTGCAAAAAACCCAAGGGGGGAAATTCCCAAACAAACAGTGCTCACTTGATGTTTCTTATATGAGGAAGTAGAAAAAAAAATTGATTGTCAGGAGTTCAAAACCAAAAAGCATTCCCTTGTTGCTAAATACAAGGACACTGTGGACACCAATAATTTACATGGCTGCAAGAAATTACCTGGAAAAAAGATGAGAAAAGGAAAAGAGGTACTTGTGGACAGAGGTACAGGGTATCCATTGCTTGGGGTTCCCTAAAGAATCACAGACACAGAAAGCACGCAGTGTTTTCTGGAGAAGGATTGCTATCTGCTTGCCCTGCTTTATACTCCAAAATTGAGTGCAGCTGAATAAACCATAACTCACCTACATGGAGCTTATTCCCATCATTTGAGTGGTATAGTCCTAATGCAGGCTTTGCATGGACTAAAAATTGCAAGAAATATAAGAGGAATATACTGCAGACAGACTTCTGCTTCTGTTTACATAATATAAATTATCAGAATAATTCTAGATATAATTCTTCTCAAAATGCTACATAAAGAGAATGACTACTCCTCTGAATTTTAAACTGCACTGCATGCTAATTATTATATTTATAAAGATGACAGCCAACTACTGAAGTTGCACTCACAGTATTAAGAGGCAAGTGTAGAAAACAACAAGTAAAGCTGCCAGTAAGCCCCACAAAACACAAGAAAGCTGAGTTGATTGGTCCTGTAATTAAAGGAAAACCTGAAGAATTTTACCTCTGCCTGAAATGCCAGCAACATTTCTCCTACATGAGGAGAAACAACTGAAAAGTGACCTCCTGTGTCACAAGTGCTGTGCCCAAACACCATAATAAGTAATTTTATAGATTACACTCAGACTCTCATCCATTATATAGTACAAAACTATTTCAAATATTTGGTCTGAACTTGGTAATAGCCAGTTTACACTCGTGCACTTTGCATCATTATTGAGATTCAGCTGAAATAATAATTTTCCTTCTCCAGCCTGCATTCATTGATACTGACAGCAGTGGTATCTTTTCCCTATGCTGTGGTTACACTATACCAAACTCCAAGCATTTCCCCCAGGAGATGCCCAGGCTCACCATACCCCAGGGTTTAGCACACCTCTTCTCAAGGCTTTGCTGACTTCCATGGTGTGTTCCCAGTGTGTGTAACATTTTGCCAGCACCATGTACACCCCTCTTTTCCACTCACTGCACACAATATCTATCTGGTCCTTCCAGATTCGTGTGTCTTTCATGCAGATGTACCATCTCATGACAGTAAAGTCTCATGCCATCCTCCTCCTCCTTCCACAGTGTATTAAGTCCTTTGCATTGCAAACTATTTATCAACAACTCTTCTGTTATCCTTAGGCTCACCCAATCCTCTCTCAGATGCTCTGCTAGAAAAATTACCCTTAATACCAGCAAACTTCACCACTTAACACATTTAAAGAGACCATTAAACATGATTAAGCCCAAATATGTGCTCCAGGACCACCTCCCCAAAACCCCTACAACTTCTATCCCCTCCCAGTACCACTGCTTCCATCACATCCTCAGTATAAGCATTTTTACTATATTTAAATCCTTACTTCCACACTACACAAATAAGGAAATCATTTCCTGTACATCCCAGGGTCAAATGCTCCATCAACATCCACCAACATGAGAACCAGGCCCCCACTGTTTCTAGCAGGGATCACAGTTAAACAGAACTAGATCCAGCACACACTGAGTAGACAAACCAGGATCAGCCAGCTCAAGAAAAAAATTACAGACTACAGACAACATGACAAATATTTATTAAATAGGAAATTGCTATTTTAAACCTAAGAGATTTACAGAGAGTTATGACTATGATTTTGAAAGACATGGCAGAAAAAAAAGACACCATTTCAAAGAAGTCTTCTCAAGAAAAGCAAATTTAATTTTCCTTACTAGTCCAGCAAATATAAGCTGTTCAGAAGGCAGTGTCAGGCAAGTTTTAGAGTCCTTCCACAATTCACTTCAGCATAACAAACATAAGTCAGAGCAACAGTTCTGAATTTAACATTTGCATTAACTTTAAATGCTTATTTCCACAGGGTAATACTTTAGCAAATTATGTTTCATTCATTTTATTTTGAGAACAGAGTTTATAATTACTTTTCTAGAAATTGATGGAGGTGTGATAACCTTACCTTCTTTCCCAGACATGTGCTAGGTTTTATTAGGTCAGTTAAAGAAAACACAAGCTGTCACTTATGTGATGCTTTTAATGCAAATTAAAGGCCTATTAAAAGGTCAGAAATCATAAAAAATATATTCCATTTGATCTCAAGGCAAACATTTGAGGATATTACAAAAAGACAGGATAAAGTGCCCTTTAAAGACTATCAGTTTGATTTTGTGTATCCAAAGCATAAAATAATTGGTGCATTCAGCTGGCACAAATAGCATTAGCAACTGGTGTCCAAATTACAGTGACTAGGATTTTTGGATTTTTGATACTATTTTTGTAAAGCAGGTAAACTCAGCTGGAAAAACTGAACGTTTCTTAGGGAAAGGTCTTCCCTTTATTCTAACTCCAGTGAAATAGATCTCATCTAAAAAATATACTCCAATTCTATCATTAAAACTATACCAAATAAGCATACAGAAATACAGATATAAAAACTGTATAATTATACACAGTCAATGGCTTGAATTGGCTTCAATTCTCTAAATTCAATAAGTTCTAGTACAATGATTGAAAGCCAGAAGATATACAGGAAATGCCCACATTTAATATTACCCATCCTTCTATTACATGTAATGAAACTACAGTTCATTTCCCAATTTTATTAACAAAATGAAAATGAAGAAGTCATTCTAACTTGCACCAGCCCAGTACAGTAATTAAACTGCTTTAAAGGACAACATAAGAGGACACCAAAAGCTTCAGCTCTAATTCCAATACAATGATCTCAATTTCAATCATACTAATAATGAATCACACATCCAGATGCCAAACAAGATCACAGCACCCTTTAAAAAGGTAGGCTGAGAAAGAGGATAAGCACAAAATAAGGGTAAAAGACAAGATGACAAGAGTAGAAATCCAGAAATATAGTCTCAGGAAATAGGTACCATACGAATCAAAGGGAAGTGTCCTTTAAAAATAAATTGAATAAAAGCAATCTATACAGAGATATCTATGATCTGGCATCAGTCCCTACTATCAAGGCCAAAAGAATTATCATATCTAATAAAAACAAGAATACTGAAATCATATTTCATAGCCAAGACAGACATCCCAAATACTGACTGAAGGGGAAAGTTTCCCTCACTTTTTTTGGTATGTTCAGCAAAAATTGAATTGAAAAATTCAGAAGGGAAGAATTTTTTGCACTGTACTATGTAATCTAGACTACAATACATCATGGCATTCTTGGCAGATTGCAGTTTTGCCACATTTGAGCATTTTTAAAAATTAGGGCCCATGGAGTCAATGAAAGGGAACTAGCACATCTTTGCCAACTACTAACAGAAAATAAGGCTTCCTTCAAAGATGCAAACCTGCTGTACTTTCAGGAGAAAAATGCCAAGTGATCTACCCAAAGCTCAAGAAGCAACCACTGACAATCGTATTTTGCTAACTGATCTGAACCTTAACTTGGATAGCCTTTTTTGCATTCTGACAAAAAGCTTCAGGAAAAGACTTTTTGTTAGCTCATATAAAACAATAAAAGAGGAAGTAGTGTTTCTCCAAAGGAGGTATGGCATTTCTTGTATTTGCACACTGTAAGAAATGAGGCAAGTTTTATTTCCTCAGTGGAAAAGTTTTATGTTACTTTTATAACCTACTGAGATTTGAAAACATGAGTGTGCAAATGCTGTGTATCATGGCAGCCTTGTCTCTCACCTGAATTCTCAGTGACTCCTGACAGGTACTACTGCACCTCAAAACTATAGATCTACTGGAGGTGATTCATTCCACTATGTAAACCACCTCAAAATAGAGGATTCATGCTCTGATATGGTGTAAAATAGAGCACTTTTTAATGACTTAGAATGATTGGCAAGTGAATAGCACCAGCCATAACACATGGAGAGCAAATCCCCTCTTTCATTCCTAAGCCTTTGAGGCATACAGTACACCAAGTTTCATCATTTCAGAAGTTAAAGAAGATCTCAAAATGAGTCTAAATCTAACAATTTGAACAAAAAGCAGACTAGATGTTTGAAATATTCATTTAAATGCTTCATTATCATAAACTATCAGGAGCACATGAAAAATCCCTTTCAAAAATGCTGCCAAAAAGGACTATGTGACACAGAAGTAACTTTGAATTTAACACGTACAATACACCCTTTCCTAATGAAAACAAGGTGACAGGTGTATTAAAACCAACAATATCACTGGTAAACAAAAGCTACTTGTTGAAACCAGGACAAACTTTGATATTGCTTTACCAAAAGCAATCTATGGCATTAAATGTTTAAATATGTTATTTTATTAATAGAGAAAACCTTTAGATTTACTTTGTAAAGTAGCTTATACTTAGACAAAACTACAGAGATTTAAGCATAAAACCAAATATAACCAAATTCTCTCCCAGGCATATTTCAATTAAGAGTATTAATGAGTGTTTAAATTCAGCTAATCAATTTAGGTCTTAAGAGACTAGCAACTTGAAAGGAAAATGGCCAAAAGGAAATTCCTCAGGAGAAACATTGTAAAATTTCCCTGGGTTAGGGATACAGTAAGATACAATTTCCATGGGTTAATAGAATCTTAACCTTAATATTCTCCTTTGCTTTTCTGCTATGTTCCCTATATATGACTAACTCTGGAACCCATCAAGGTCAATCAGACCATGGCCTCCTTCCTTCCCCAAGTCCAAGTTGGATTTTGCAGCCAAATCCCTACTGATTGAAACCAGAGAAAGAAAGAATAAGAGACAACAAGGTGATCACGTAATTAAAGATTGTTAACAGAGGCAAATGACAGGCAGACTACTGTAAACCAGCTGGGCACTTCAAACATCTCCATTTCAGCTGCTCAAAAGCATGACTTCATACTCACCACATGATCAGTTGCACTTCTCAGTGGAAAAAGCTTTCCTGGCAAAGTTGGGATACACAACCAGAAAGACAAATGGATCTGTGTTTTCTTATTAGGAGCCAATTAACAACCCAAATGAACACCAGAAAATTGAAACTATATGCTTCTCTTCTTTCACACAGATAATTCTTAGTTATGTCTGCCTAAGATTTACTGTTTTCCCCAAAATTCAGAGTATCCCTGCAGCACATAACTAGCAAATTAACAAATTCTGCAGATCAATTGGCATATCAGTATTTCAAAGTCTGGTTTTCTCAGTTCTCATCAAAAAGCTGTCACCACAGAAGCTGCAAAAGCACAAAAGACAGGGAGATCCCACTGGGGGGAAAAAAAATCAAACAAAAACCACACAAACAAGCAAACAGACCAAAACAAAATAAAGGCAAACAACCCAGACAACTATGGACATGCCATTCCTTTGTGCAAAACATAATGCACAACCAGGTATCCTGACTGGGTTTTTTTTAAGTTTCTGGATAGCTTATCTTGTTCCTCAGAGCAACCAAACTTTGTATGATGCCTGGAAGATGAGATTTTGAATTACTTCCCTTGACCAGAAATTCCTCTTGAAAACAAACATCTCCACATTCAACCAGGAAAAAACAAGACAGACAAAGCATTGCTTTTCAGAAGATTCAAATATGTCCTTTTCATGAGTCACATCAGCAGCTTTTTTGGCCTGCTACTGTAGAATCATAGAAGCATCTGGGTTGAAAGGGACCCTCACAGGACACCTCTAACTAGACCAGGTTGCTCAGAGCTCCATCCACCACCTTGTCAAATCCTTGTGCTGACCATGCCATTATCTAGTCAAAAGTATAAGTCTGATACTGTAGCCTGAGCTCAGGAATGCAAATGAAGGAGGATGCTAAGAAGCTTCCAAGGGCAGGTAATAAACCAATTCCACTCCTTATGGCATCAAACTGCTTCTTCAGATAATCAAATGTCTGAGCACCTTTGGATTGCTACAAATAAGTTGAAACGCTGTTCTTGATGTTTGAAATATAACCCATCTCAGACTTGTTTCCTTATGCTCTGTGAACACAGCAACAAAATAAGAACAAGAGACAATGAAAAACAGTTGAAAATAAAAATAAACTTGCAACCTTTGACAATCAAGAATTTAGAGCAGTGTTTGTTCAGGGAGATACTTTTTAACAGACATGTACCATAGAGAAAATCTGATAATTGAATTAAACACATTCAGAACAAATATTTCAGCCACATTTTGTCTAGATGTTGCAAATAGCACTTTGAAAGAAATTAAATGTGAATATTCAACAAAAAGTTCTACAGACACTGACATTTTGAAGATGATTAAGCTCTTGTCTGGTCTGCTGTGGATTAATTAGTCCTAATTATGTTTTCTGTATTTGCAAAAAGGCAAAAACTCCAGACATAGAAATGATATTCGTGGATGAACTATTACTAGGCCAGAAGCTGCCTGAAACCAACAAGTCTTTTGCTGAAAAAAATCCTGCAAAACAATGAGACTTCTTTCACAGAGAAGGAAGTTGTGCTTGGGAAAAGAAAAAAGCAAGTGCCCCACAGAATTCTGTCTAAATTCTGTCTAAATTCTGTCTAATTCTGTGTTTTTAAGCTATTCATACAGCCAAATCCACTTCAAATGGGAATTACAGACCTAAAATATCTTCTAGCACTGATACTTCAGTACCTAAAATAGGAATAACCTGAAACACTAGCCCATTACACTCCAACAAATAAAACTGAATCTGCACTCTCTTTAACAAGACTCTTATTGGATGAGACAATCACAGCTGACAAGATATTTTTATGTCCTCCTGGGAAGACTATAGTGGAAAGAGAAGGTTATTGAGTTACATTAGATTGTCAGGATACAGTATACTCTCTACTACATCTCAGTAACATTTTCATACTCAGAGGGAAAAATATGTAAGTGTACTAGAAGAAAAAATCCTGCATAATAAAGTAAACTTACTATGGACCAACTGGAAAAACCTACAAGAGTCAGAAAAAATATCTGGAAGCAACAGAGTGTTGCAAAATGTGGAATGTGTAAAATTTCTGTAAGAAAGTATGTTACACTTTCAAACCTAATCAACAAGAAGGGAGATTCAACCCATAAATCAGAGAGCAGCAAACAAGCTCTAAGTGATGTCCAGGTGTTAGAAAAACAAAGTTCTCATTGGTGAAATTGTCTAGTTAAGGTTTAGGGCTGGACATGCTTCAGTGATCTCAGACCTAGGAGGAAGTTAACAAACCTTGGGAAGAAGGATGCACCACATATAGCGGGCCCAGAGAATGCAAAATTTATGGGTCACAAGGACATATGGCAGAAATTCCAAGATAAGAAAGAAACTAATAAACCAACTCACCAGTTGTGCTGAAATCAGCTTCGACTGGGTAAAAGGTTATTTCGGCAGGGGCAGATCACAATCACCAAGCCTAGAAATCCACAGACCCAAAAGAAGAGAAAGCCTGAGCATACAGACTAATTCACAAGGGAAGGGAGAGAATCATTAACCAACAGAAGAGAGAATACCAATTAATATGAGAATTAGGTGACTTGTAGCCAACGTACACTAATTCCTTTGTTTGTTAAAATGTACAAATAGCACAAGTTCTGACAGCTGGTGTGCTTGATTTGTGAAATACCACCAGGTACCCAGGGTTGTTCAACTCTGAAATAAATGTTCAATGTCTCTCTCTAGTGGGTAATTACTGGTTTGTTGCACACCAGGTAACCCATCTGATTTTTGGGGACAAGAGCTTTTCACGTTTGCATTGATGGCTTAAACTACCAAAGGCTGAAGAGATGGAAGAGGCCCAGCCCTTACTTTTGAATGCTGCAGTGCCATCCAGAAGATAGACAAATATGGTATTTGCAAGGAATGTCCTGATGAAGGCAGGAATGATGAATCTGATTCCAAGCTCTCAGAAGGCTAATTTATTACTTTATGATACTATATTATATTAAAAAATACTAAACTAAACTATACTAAAGGATACAGAAAGGATTCTTACAGAATGCTAAAAAGATAATAATGAAAACTCCTGACTCTTTCCAGAGCCCTGACACAGCTTGGCCCTGACTGGCCATTGAGTGAAAACAACTCACAGCAGAATGCAATGGAACAATCACCTGTGGATAAACAATCTCCAAACACATTCCACATGAGCACAACACAGGAGAAGCAAATGAGATAAGAATTGGTTTCCTTTTTCTCTGAGGCTTCTCAGCTTCCCAGGAGAAAAATCCTAGGTGAAGGAATTCTTTCAGAGAATGTGAGTGTCACAGGCAGACACTTCATCAATAGTTTTCTAGACAACTGGCATATACAGAGTAACCTGGAAATGGATGTCAAGAAACACTAGATATGCCAGCACTAGGGAAGTAATTGATAAGAAGGTTGAAGATGGAGAAAGATTTCTCTATCCATAATATTGCTCAAAAACTAAAAGAGGAACAAGGAAATTTCACTTCAAAGTATGAGAAAACATTTAATGTATGGACAAGAGGAACAAGAGGTAGGAGAGGAGTAAAACAAAAATATTTAAAAAGATGGAAATTTGGTTTGGGCTTACTAGTAATATTCCCTTAAAAGGTGAAGGAATAAGCACAGCTGAGTATTTTGCTTGCTATGTTTTGGATGAAAACTGGTTACATGAACACCCTTCTTGTTTTACAGACTGGCTCCCTTAAAAATACTTATGATAAACAGATCAGCTAAGGCAAAACACTAACAGTTGAAAAAAATTCAATAGTGTCTGTCATCAAGAATTTCAGGGTTAAAAAAAACAAAAAAAAAAGTGTTCCAAGAAAACAACTCTGAAATGTCTGACATTCTCACTGAAGTGACAGCCTTCACATTAAAAAAGGAAAACATCTTTTGCTCTGTATTGTATCAGTGAAGCTGCTCCTCATCTTAGTGGGTGCCTGTTTAAAAATAATTTAGTTCTTCATAAAGTTGTATATACAATATCAAATTTCTACCCCATGTTTTATTTCAGTTTGACACAGGTATAGCTTCTGGAATATCAAAATAAATTTTGAATCACTAGCCTCAAAAGTAGTACATGCTATTTGGGAGGCAATGCTAAGAGAGGAAGAGATATGGAACACACCATCAGTGGAGGTGTATGCTTTATAACTTGTGCACATGCAAAAGTTACATTTGGGACTATCCTGGGACTTCAACAAAACATTTCTGAAAATTAAAAATAATGCCTTAATATAAAAATAATAAATAAAATAATGCCCTAATATTTAAAATAATTGCCTTAATAGGCAATCAATTACTTATATAGCCATCAATTATGAAAGGGGATATTGATTTACTTGTGCATACAGATGTTGGGTAAGGCACAAACTCTTACTGTGTCTTCTCCTTCTAGATAATGGAACAAAGAATTAACACTACACTATTGGCTGTACTGGTTTCAGTGCATTTAAAACTAAAAGTTTAGTAGAGGTAAGACACTTCAGTCTTCTGAGACAAAGAAATTTCTACTATCCAAAACTACAAAGAAAACCACAACTGCAGAAACTTCCTAAGCAGTTTTTCCATTTCCCAGAGCATCAGATCATAGCACCCTCATCAAGCAAGAGATGCCAATTAAAGAGTCTGCAATAAAGCAAGAAAACTGCAGTTTTGTTGTGAGCAACTTACTGTGAAAATGCAGGTGCTCCTGCAGCAGCCCAAAGAGGCATCAATAGCTCTCTGCAATGAACACCAGCCAGAAAGGCCAATGCAGATTGCAGAACTGCTTAAATGAGCAACTGCTAAGACGGTGATGCTAAAACGATGGAAAATGAATGATGTAAAGAATAAGGAAATTACAGGAGCAGTTCTTAGTCTCCTGAGGTCAGCTTACCCTCTCCATTTTTCATTATTTCTCTTTCACTCTCAGAACAGATTGCCCCATGCTCACGGCTGACATACAGCTGGCAACGAATACACAGAATCCCTACTATTGTGGTGGCACCTCCACATTTAGTGTGCTGCAAGGATTTCTATAAGAAGCCTTAGCATATCCAAAGTTATTTTTCAGGAAATTTGGCCCTCATTACTGCACTTCCAATGACCATCTTAACCTGAAATGCCAGCTCCAAACACTTCAGACTTTTCTGCACAGACAGAACTACTTCTGACATCTGAGAAAAATCCCCTGAAGAGAGCTGCAGGATTTGGCTAATTGTAAGCAGAGGTTCCTATTTTGGCTTTCTGGACACTAGCCTGTAAAATCCTGCTTTCCAGTGGCTTATAAAACTTAAACCATCAAAGCTTCTATTTTCCATGCTGGAGCACCTGCTGCAGGCTGGTTCCTGTCCCCACTAGCCTGATCTAAGGGAAAGCTATTCTGTTTCAAGAGGTAAGGCACCCAGAGCAAATTTAGTTTGTCCCAAGTGAAGGAGGCTCCAGAGTCTCCTATGTGTGAACACACTGAGGACACACAAAGGGCAAGTAAGTCTGCATACAGCAACACTGACATTTGGGGCAGAGAACAAGACTTTCCTTGCCATTACTGACACTACCAAGCAGGAGATATAATACTTCCCAGCTAGGAAACAAACTCCATCCTCAGTATTCTTCATGCTGATAGCTAAAAAGGGGAAAAAGCCTGGCTGGAAAACAAAGAGACAGGCTATTTTCATTCATCTCTTCTTCCATATGCATTACAGAACAGCCTTTAATTACATGATAACATATTTTCTACAGGACCTGTAAATAATTTATTTCATAGACTTTATTCAGGGAATGAATTGAGAAAGCAGTGGACTATTATCTACAGGACTCCTACCTCATTTGTTGCTAAAGCTGGATGATAAATGAGACAGGGAATTATAGAGAGAAAAAAACCCCTAGGCTCATAACAAATACATTTATTAATTTTAAAAGCTATCTTGCTATTTTTTACATGTTTCTAGGGTAATGGGAGAATTAAGTGTTTCATTTATCTAGAGTTCTGTTTACTGTTTACCTAGATATTCATCTCTACTTCTGCAGAGATTAATCTAAAGTAACAGATTGCTTTAAATCTGTGAATTCCTTCCTCTGGATCAACATTTATCCCATGCTATTGAATAGAACTGGAGGAGGAAGAAGGACTATGCATACTAGCAAGCAACAGCCACCAAAGAGAAAAAACAGACTTCAGGACTAGCAACCCAGCAGTGAAGACTTTTGCAGAGGAATATGCATAGTTAGATGCACGTTCTTGACTGACTGCAACAGCCACAGTCTGTGCTGCCACCTGTGATTCAGACTGTGTGAATCAAGGCTAGTGCCCAGCTGCCAATTAAGATGCAAACTCAGATGCACAACAGTACCATGCACTCAGGTATCAGAATCACACAGCAACAAACTCCTAAATATACTGCTAAAACCACCAGCAGAATAAAATGCTTCCAGCATTTCATATCACACTGCCATTAGAAACAGCTTGTTTGTGAGGCAGATATAATTTGGGGTTCATCTAAACTGCTGATGTTGGAATGCTTCTTTGCCATCCCATACCCAAATCCAAAGAGAAATTTACATTTTTTTCTTTCTCTTAATACTTCTCTGCTGATCTTTGGGAGAAACAGTTTTTAGGATATATTTCTTCTTGCAGGAGCTTCCACTGATTTCAATTTAGACCACCTTCCTGGCACAAGATAATTAATAGGAAAGCAGAACAAATGCCCAGGTGGAACTGTTGAACAAGCGGCATCTGAGCTGTAGAAAGGATTTCAAAAGCAGCCCATTCTGACTCCCTTTCATTTGAAAACCACCTACAAGCTCTAGTGATGCATTAAAGCTAAGCATGGCCTGAATAATCTGCAAATGCAGGGCCCCACTTGGAAGGAGGAGGGCAGTGAAATATTTGGCAATATGACTGCTCCTGGACACCGGAGGGCTCTTTTGAAATGCACAGCCTTATCAACCAAACTGTTCAAGCCTGCCTTAATCAGTGGTTGGTGAGCTCAGAAACTGTAGTCCCCAGTTGTGCTTCTCTTATGGCCCAGCTGGTGACAAGTGGAAGTGTTTAAAATCGAAACAAAAAACAATCAGTAGCATCAGGCATCTCTTGATCACAACTTTCTAGCAGAAACTGAAAGTTAAAAGTGGTCAGTCCACCACAAAGGCACCACAAGCAGCTATAGCATCTGCAAGAGAAAAAGGAGATTTCTTCATCAGATGAACACAGGTGGCAGAAAGACTTGAAAGCAGACAATTATTCCTTTTGAAATCTACCTTTGACTGCTGCACTCAGCATTCCTCAGGTGGCTGGGGCCCATTCAATACTGCTTCTGTTAGGAAAAGAGCTACAGTAAAGAAGTAGCACCAGTTCCCAGTTCAGTTCCTTTTTTCATGCTCTGACAACAGCAAGCCAAGGCTGGGACAGACAAACTTACTTAGGTGAAGTAATAATCATCACTTAATAATGGTATCTGTTCACTCATAGAGTATGAAAAAACAATGTCTCTTCAAGGTAAAACAAATCATATTTGGATAATCTCCGTCCAACCTCAAATTCCAAAGGAGAAATCTGCTGACCAGAATAGATGATGTTTTAACTACAAGCACTGCTAGTAACTGCTACACTT
Source organism: Euphonia xanthogaster (assembly GCA_034509185.1). Taxonomy (NCBI): domain Eukaryota; kingdom Metazoa; phylum Chordata; class Aves; order Passeriformes; family Fringillidae; genus Euphonia; species Euphonia xanthogaster. Next base: position 7,291,892 of record JAYDZK010000169.1, read on the forward strand.
GGGAAATAAATACATAATGCACAAGGCCAGGTGTAATAAAACAAATCCTAATAAAATTGAGAGCTAAGCTTGGTATTACTCATCACTACTCAGGAGGCAGGTGCTGTGGGTAAATAATGTAAAAGGACCAAGAACAGTAAACACTCCCTTGTTATCAGACAACTTTCTTAAAAAAGATGAAAAACACCAAACTTATTAAATTTTCATGTACTGAAACTCAATTATGAATCTACAGAAGTGATTAATCAAGTGAAAAATGTTAAAAGATGCAGTTATAAATAGACCCTGCATATCATTGCCACTGGTGTTTCAACTGCAATATCCAGTGAAAGTAATTAGCAGAAGTGGCCTGGTGAAAGACCTCTATGTCCAAAAGCCTGTTTGCCTCCTCACCTGTATTACCTGAGAAAATAAAAGATACTGCCTTCTCTCAGAAACTGATCTTTGACATCTCTAAAATACCAAGGATACAAATTGAAGAAATATGTTTTAAAGGCTTTAGCCAAATTTCTCAAACATTCTAGATATACTGTCAGTTGAAAAAGAGGGTTGAAAAATGCACTGAAAAACAACTGCAATAAATCTTAATGTACATAATCACTTTGCAGTGCATTACAACTGTGAATTGTTTTTAGAAGTGTTTTTGTCAGAACAGTTACTCAGGTTCTTCAGGACTTGCTCCTAAAGCAATGTTTTGGCATTCTCATAAACTTATTTTAGTGGATGCAAACAGCAATGAAATTCGAGATACTGCAAATCATTTTCCCTTCAAATATCTGAATTAAATCCAAATGAAGCATGCAGAAGAATTTGATTATTGTATCTGCAGTGACATCTAGTGCAAGAAATCAAAACCACAGTTAAACAGGCTTTAGAGAAAAGATGCTATTTTCATTTCTTGAGTGATTACTGACCAAGATAAATGAGAATAATTAACATCGTCCCTCTTAAAACTTTTACAATATCTTTTCCTCTGCACAGCACTCACAAGCCAGCTGAAGGCAATTCTATGAAACATAATATGTTCATAAGAGACTACTTAATGTGAATGTGCATTTGTCTTTTCCATATAAATTCAGTTTGATAAATGAACATATATTACATAATTGCTGGAGGACAAACAATTATTGAGAAAGCCAATACCCCTAGGAACAGAGTCACTACTCTATTTATTCTATGAACTTTTCTAACAGAAAACAAAGCAGCAACATCTGACTTAAATTCTTTCTGCCAGCTTCATAGCAGTGCAATCCTGTGTTAATTTTGCAGAGATTTTAAAATCTATTAAAAATTCAAGCAGATGACATAGCTTTTAGAAAGGAAACAAAAACTGGAAGCATGCAATAGGAGTTTTCTAATACAAACAGATGATAAAAGAAGCTATAAAATATCAAATAAGGTTTGTTCAAGTCGAAGTACAGATGTAATTCTCCCTTTAGAAATAGACTGATATGCTTCAAACACTGCCAACAACAGACATTATAACCAAAATGCAACACCAATATGCCTAACTAACAACAAGTTTACAAAAATTATTCACTTACTGAAATAGAAAAAACCTTAGAAACAATTCCTGTCAAACATCCAAATAAACACATATGCCAAAGCTGCAAATGGTTGAAATAGAGTATCATGTACACATTGTTTGATATACAGATGCACACCAGTCTTGTAACATCATTTTTTTCATTTGACCTGTAAATAGAACCAATTTTAGAACCTGTTCTCCACAGGCATGTGAGCAGAGGTCTTTAAAACTCACATGCACTTCTTAAGGGCAGGATCAAAGCCTATTTACCTTTTAGAAGTCCTAGAGTTTGTTTTTCAGGAGCCCAAGAGCTTCTGCAACTCCTCTACCCTGCTGCCATCAAAAGTGGAAGTAGACACGAGAATTTTAGGTGAAAGCAGAAGGTGCTAATTGACAGCACTTCTCACCTGAGGACTGAGCTTGTTAAAGCAATGATATGAAAGAATGGAGAAAACAAATGCTCATCAAAGGGCAACACACTGGGGTAGAACACAACACAAATGAGAAGAGGAAAAGCAGACAAGTGAGTCACAGCTAACGGGTGGTAACAACAAGGCATAAAACAGCAAACTGGTGATGTATGCCCAGCGTTTCAGGCAGAAGAACTGAGACAATAGTGTTCTAATACCATTCAGCAAATGTGGTTTAAAGATTATCTGGCCATGAAAATAAATGTAGACAAATGCAACATTTATACAGAACACAACAAACTGCTCTTGACAGAGTTCACTGTGGTATGCAAGCCACCATGGAAAGCAAATAGTTAAAATAAAATACATTTGCTTGTGTCACCCTAATCTACACCTTGTAATGAGCAACACAGCTACTCTGAGTTTTGGTCTCCTACTGTCTTTTACTGCACATAGCCAAGATTCCTAAAGAATCTGGGACAAAGAAAGTTTAATCAACTGCCTTTAACCCAAAAGTGGAATAGAAGGTATATTCATACACTCAAATATCATCCTATGAGAGTGCAGTCCATACAGAAGCTGCAAGAATCATGCTGAAAAAGCTCAGCACTAGAAAATCAGAAATTACAGCTTCTGTGTTTAAGTCCTTTAGATTCAAATAGTTAACAAATGCAGCTTTCCCTTGTTTATGTATTGTTCAGTTAACACCTCCTCTGATTCTATAATTTATGTGCATGAATCAGTGCATTTCCAACACAGAGCTTTTAAAACTTCCCACATAATGTTCACTTCCACAACTGACCAAAATTCACAAATGCTGCATGTGACAATGGACTTTCCAATCCACACGTGAATAAAGAAAGAATTAACAAAGTTTCATGTATGTATAGATGCTTCAAAATAACAAAAAGAAAGAAAATTCCCCAGCTCAGATGAGTATGTCCACCGAAATAATTGGTATTAATCTGTATTTATTCATCATGGCAAGTCAAGGGTATTTCATTTTCCCCAAAAAGAGGCATGATTTAAACAAACAGATGTTAATGCTTGAAGATGAGCAGTTTACATACAGTTTCCTTCCTCATGTAGGAACAACCATTGCTAAGGCATAAATATGCACTATTAAGCAGTAGTCAACCAAACAGCACAAAAAAGAAAAAGAATAATAAAATAAATCATCAATAAACAGTGTTCAATAACTGTTTGCACACCACGTGGTAAAGTGCTGCAGCAGAATTATTGATGCAAGTGAGGTGGTGTCACTAAATCAACAGGACAAAGCCAGCTGAAGTAGTGACTAGTTAATCTGTTGATCACAGGAATTAGAGACACACATACCAAAAAAACCCTTGTCCTTTAATAGACTCTGATGATAAATCCCTCTACATCCTTTGACACCAACACACAAAGCTAATGACATGGTTAGAATCAAACAACAGGATAAGCAAATAAAAGGGAACTTTAAATCTACTTCAAACTAAAAATAATTTTAGAAGAGCATTTAAATACCTCTGCACTAGCTACAAATGACATACATTAAAAAGGCAACAGCTCAAAGTCATACCAATTTCTACACAAACAGAACAAGGGAGAGAAATTTAAAAGTTGGGGAAAAGAACCAGCAGAGAATCATATAAAGGAGTGCACATTTTAAAAGATTTATCTAAAAGCTGCTAAAGGTTAGAGAAAAAAATTGAAACACGCACAAAGGATAACAAAAAAAAAGGTGACACAAAAAAAAGATCTCTAGGAGAATTACAACACAAGCAGTCAAATAAAGCAGCCACATCAAAAGAAGTTTCATACCAATTCATTAAATTACCAATTAAGAGAAAAAATCACAAGTTGTATAGGTTACCCTAACATCTTAGATCCCATGATTGATCTTTAGCAGAATAGTACAAAAAGGACTAAACTAAGGAAAAGAGCAAACAGGATTTCTTCCCTCCTCCTCTTCTTCTCAGGAATGTATATGAAAGAACATTAGAAGAAGGCAAAAAAAAATTCACACAAAGATCCAATGAGCCTGAGATGAAAGCTAAAATGCTCCAGTTAAATGCAGAGGTTGCAAGACACCTGAAGACAGAGAAGCAATGTAAAGCAACACTGCTCTGTAAGGTGCAATCCTTCGGTGACATTTAAAGAAATAACCCAAAGCCTGTGGACTTCAAACCAAACACTGTCACTTTGAGCTCTGATGCAGTATTTTACCCAATGGTGAAGCATCATCCACATACTTATTACATTTATTAAACATTCAAATATCCTTGCTATTCCTAAAACCAAGGACGGGTGACAGATTGCAACACTAAGTAAGGTTAGAGTGTCAGTTTGTATTGCAGTGGGAAGATCAAGGATGAAAACAAACATCACTACTGTAAACAATGCTTGGCACTTCAGGCAGATCAACACCAAGAACCTGCCATGCTACACAATAAAGAAAACTTCATATAGAATCAGCACAAAATTAAACCCTGATGTATGCAGTGTCCTAAGCTTTGAATACAGAAAATGAGAAGATCTGGGCTTTAGGTGTGAGTTGACAATAATTCAGACTCCAGAGGAAGCCACCCACAGTCACCCTCCAAAAGGATTCTTCCAAAAGCACAAAAGAAAAAAGCACACTGTCAGTGCTACCAGCCCAAGAAATGTCCAATCTATCACCAACAGAATGAAAGACTACACAAGATGCTCACAGCTGACAGTGGCATTCAGGCACTGCACACTACCCCAAATCCAAAACTGACAACATCTGCAGATAGGATTGTTCAACATCCTCAGTCTGAAGATGGAAAAACATAACTGCACACAAATGTCAAAGGGGACAAAAGCCACCAACAGGAATAAGGAAGAATACTGGGATGTGCATGTCAGCTGCACATCTGGTACAGCGCTGACTAGAAAAATTTAATTTTAAGCTGGCAAATACTTTTATCAAAAACCTGCCTTCACATGGATTTTTCTGTTCCTTGGTATTTTCTAGCTGGAGAGTATTTTCCATTCTCTATGAATTATTTTCAAGGTAGCATTTAGATGCTGCTGGTCTAATTGTAACCAGGGTTCAAAATAACTGGCAAAGGTAAAAAAAATTTAAGGAACATCTTCCTTGCAAAACACTGTTTATTTGTCAGGCATCTTTGCCTGATGAAAGCACTGTATTCACTGAAAGGCAGGTAACTTTCTCCAGCAATTTTCTGTTGATCTAGTGGAAGACACCAGCATGTCCTGTGATTCTTACTTGTATTTTACAAGGCTTATGCAAAATCCTTTCAATTATTTTGGACTTAAACATTAACAGATTTTCCCATCAGCCTGTGAGAACAATTCAAAATCACACGAATTTTAATATTTAGAACTTAGTACCAAAAATCATAATTACATGCAATAAAGTAGGGAATCCCATTCAGCTACAAACAAGTGCACTTGCATCTTGCAGGCATATGCCCATAAGATTTGGAGCAAAACGTGTTAGAAGCTGAAAAGCAAATGGTTTTTAATTCTCCAAGCCTGTTGCAGGTCAGGAGTTGGAAGGCACCAACTACCTCAGGACAGCAAAGCCAGGGGGAGGCAAGGGAAAGAAGGTTTTAAATATAATACAAACATGAAGTTCTAAGTACTTTAATGAAGAATGTCCTGACAGTTCCTGAATTATGGCATGGGGAAGGTGGCAGGTGTGACTTCAGTGATGTGGACATACAAAGACAATCTCTCTTCTCAGAGTGCCAAGACAATCTGTTTTTACAAATTACAACATGTGCTGTCTCTGTGTGCAATGGAGCAACGTAAATGACAAAACAAAAACCCCGGTGAAGTCACAGAGAATCCATAACAAAAAACACCCCTGCTCTCTGAAATTTAAAATCTGCTTTCCAGTGACTCAGCCTGGCAAACTTCCAAAAAGCCCTTTCCTACTCATATGCTGCCAGAGATTTCACGAATCATTAAACAAGAAGTGAATAAAAATACGGACACCTTCAGTGAAATGGTATAAAATAGAAGAGTATAACTAAGAAATCTTTTGCAGATTTACAGGGTTTTTGGGACAGAGAGAGTTTAATCAATTGCCTTTAACCCAAAAGTGGAATAGAAGGTATGTTCATACACTCAAATATCATCCTATGAGAGTGCAGTCCATACAGAAGCTGCAAGAATCATGCTGAAAAAGCTCAGCACTAGAAAATCAGAAATTACAGCTTCTGTGTTTAAGTCCTTTAGATTCAAATAGTTAACAAATGCAGCTTTCCCTTGTTTATGTATTGTTCAGTTAACACCTCCTCTGATTCTATAATTTATGTGCATGAATCAGTGCATTTCCAACATAGAGCTTTTAAAACTTCCCACATAATATTCACTTCCACAACAGACCAAAATTCACAAATGCTGCATGTGACAATGGACTTCCCAATCCACCCGTGAATAGAGAGAGAATTAACAAAGTTTCACGTATGTATAGATGCTTCAAAATAACAAAAGAAAGATGTAGATAAAACATCTCTGATGAACATGCAACTGATAATTCCCAGTTCAGCATCTAGATAGACATTAAACTGTTCATTCTGTCATGCCAACTGCTAAGTAGTTACCAACCCTGCTCCATTCTCTCTGCTGTATGTGCTTAACTTTTATTTTCAAGCACAGAGCCATTCACCTCATGTGGAAGTCAGATCAAAGACAGTGGTGGACTTGAAGAAAAAAATTTAAGAAACCAACAAGAGATACAAGAAAAATCAAATTTGAGATGAGCGATACAGAGAATTAAAAAATTACTTCTAATGCTTGCTTGAATTGCACTACAAACAAGTGGTGTTCAGCAAATCCTGAAAGCTTAAGCTTAATTTTCAAAATTTTTATTTAACAGAACAGTTAAAACTTTGGCAACAAAATTATTAGTTAACATGTTAAAAAACAAATTGTGGGAATTACTCCTCTGTGTATGCATGCATGCACCCATGTGCTTGTACAAAAGCATGGAATCATCAAGTAGCCTGTTAAAATATAACCTCAGATTGCCACCTTAATCATGAAAATAGCAAATACCAATATAAAATCTTACCAGGACAATGGAAAATCCATATCTACTATGCACTAGATCCACTGAGATACCCAATGTAAGATAAGAAGTGACTATTCACAGGTCTTGTTGATCCCACACAAATACCAGGGATATGAGGGTTCCACTTGTCCCTGGCCCAGGGTTTCTGCATTTTTAATTCAATAAAACTATTCAGCAATTTATAGATTTGTTAGAGAGAAACTGTTTTGCACTGTGGGGTCACTATGGTGAATAACACAAGGAGCTGAGCCAAAGAAGATGACTTAAAAAAATAACTTTTTTTTTTTGAGGAAAATGCTAAGGCTAGGTCAAATGCCAAGAGGAAAATTTATTTCATTGCCTTACTTTCAGAATATCTTGAGTTTCATTCCACTTGTTAGTCCACTCTTTGGTCAGTTCTTGTACCTATGAAAGAAAACAAATTTTGAAGAAAATCACATCTCTTCCAAAGTTCTTGATAAATGTATTCTCAAAAAAAGTACTAAGTATTTGTGTAATTCTTTGTGAAGTTTAATACTTCAGCATTTAGAAGAGCACTGATGCTCCTGCAATAATTGCTATACCTAGTATAGGTATAGCAATTATTGCAGGAGCATCAGTGCTCTCAATAATTGCTATACCTAAGTATAGCAATAATTGCTATACTTCTCCCTCAAAACACAAAATTCTTATTTACACAGTAAGATGAAAGGAAAGGCTGGGATAATTACTTCAAATAATTATCTACCTTCAAACAGATTCATAAAGTGCTTTAATCCTACTGCCACAGACTGATCCCTTAGCTATAACAGGACAGCTCCTTTCCCATGGCACAGGCAGGCATGGTAAGGCAAAAATTTCCTCTGGAGGAAGAGGCAAACCAGGAGGAGTGAACCAGGAGTGAACCAGAGCAAAATCTGCTGCAGCTTAGAAACTACTCACTTCATTGTCATCAGCACAGAAGTAAGAAGATGCTTGCAAAGGTGTTGCAGACAGGGAGAGCACTGGGTATAAAATCATTCAGGTTGGAAAAGACCTTAAGATCATCAAGTCCAACCGCTAACCCAGCACTGCCAAGCCGCTGCTGAACCACATCCCTCTGAAGTGACACATTTATAGGTCTTCTAAATATCTCTGGAGATGGTGAGTCTATCACTTCCCTGGGCAGCTTCTTCCAATGCCTAACAACCCTTTCCATTAAGGAATTTTTCTTAATATCCAATCTAAACCTTGCCTGAAGCAACCTGAGGCCATTTCTTTTAGTCCTACTGCCTTTTACCTGGGAGAAAACTGAGCCCCACGTGGCTACAGCCTCCTTTCAGGTAGTTAGAGTAACTGAGGTTACCCCTGAGCCTCCCTTTTTCCAGGTTAAACAACCACAGCTCCCTCAGCCACTCCTCCCTCACACATGTGCTCCAGATACTTCCCCAGCTCTCACTGTCCTTCTCTGGACCCACTCCAGTACCTCAGTGTCCTTTTTGAAACGAGGGGACCAGAACTGAACAGAGCACTCCAGGTGTGGCCTCACCAGGGCCAAGTACAGAGGAAGAATCACTTCCCTGCTCCTGCTGGCCACACTATTGCTGACACAGGCCAGGTGCCACTGGCCTTCTTGGCTCTCTGGGCACATGCTCACTCATGTTTAGCTGCTGCCAACCAGCACCCCCAGGTGCTTTTCCACTGGGCCACATTTCAGTTCCTTTTCCTCTAGGCTGCAGCCTGGTGTTGTGAGCCAAGAGCAGGACCTGGCACTTCACCTTAATGAACTCAATGCCATTGCTCCAGCCCATCGATGCAGCCTGGCCAGATCCCTCTGCAGAGCCTTCCTGCCCTCCAGCAGATCAACACACCCACACACCCCAGTGCCACCTGCAACCTGACTGGGGGTGCACTTGATCCCCTCAGCCAGATCATCAACAAAGATATTACAGAGGACTAGCCCAAATACTGAGCCCTGGGGAACACCTCTAGTGACTGGCTGCCAACTGGATTTAACTCCACCACTTTTCTTGGTTCAGCCATCCAGAGATTTTTCTGAAACAATGCACCTGTGCAAGCCATGAACAGACAGCTCCACCAAGAGAATGCTGGGGGAGACAGCACCAAAGGCTTTCCTAAGGTCCAGATAAACAATATTCACAGCCTTTTCCTCATCCACAAACCAGGTCATCTTCTCATAGAAAGAGATGATGTTTGCCACATTCACATTTTCTGAAAAATTCCTTTGCCCAGGATTTTTCTCCTGGGAAGCTGAGAAGCCTCAGAGAAAAAGGAAAACAATTCTTATCTTGTTTGCTTCTCCTGTGTTGTGCTCATGTGGAATGGGTTTGGAGATTGTTTACCCACAGGTGATTGTTTCACTGGATTCTGGTGTGAGTTGTTTTCACTCATTGGCCAATCAGTGCCAAGCTGTGTCAGGGCTCTGGAAAGAGTCACGAGTTTTCATTATTATCTCTTTAGCCTTCTGTAAGTATCCTTTCTGTATCCTCTAGTATAGTTTAGTTTAGTATTCTTTACTATAAAATAGTATCATAAAGTAATAAATTAGCCTTCTGAGAGCATGGAGTCAGATTCATCATTCCTGCCTGCCACAAGGGTCCCAGCAAATACAATAATGTTGGTCAGGCAGGATCTGCCTTTCCTAAATCCATGCTGACAGGGCCTGATTCCCCTGGTTGTTCCGTACATGCTGTGTGACTGGACTCAAGATGACCCACTCCATGACCTTCCCCCAAACTGAGGTCAGGCCAACAGAATGCTTAGGATTTGTCCTTTCTTCCCTGATGAAGCAGTTGTCTACCACTTTAGGTAACTTTCATATAACACCATTGCACAGAGAAGTCTTCAATGCAGTTGCTCCAAACACCTCCCCATTTGCCATCTGCAGCTGTTTTTTTGGTCTTTGTAGATCAGCTTCCAATTAATCCAAGACAGCTACAGAAACTTCTCTCATCTCTACCTGCATCTCAAGATTTCAACAACGACAAGTAAGCACACTTTTCAATGCATTACTATAATCCCTAGTGCTGCTAACTGGAACATTAAAACAAAATAAATTTCAAAAGATTAAAGAAAAACATGAAGGAAGTCTATCACAGCTCTTATTCACCATAACAGAACAATTTGTATTGCTCAGAAACACTTCACTTCATTTTTAATTAAATCTTTTAAATGAAACGTTTTTAAATTAAACTACTCCAAATTATTCTTATATAAGGAAAATCAACTCATTAAAGAAAGTCACCATATACTTGTCAGGCAATATAAATATGGTGATAAAGTCTTCAAATCTATACAAACAAATTAGTTATTGCACTCATTCAATTATAAAAAAGCCATAACCACTGCAACATCTACCAAGAATTTTCAGTAATTATGTCTGTTGTAATTATCATGAACAGTAATCACATAACCTTTTAACAAGGCTGACAAAGGTAATAAAATACACTTGATAAACACCCCAGATAGCAGAGCCAACACCTCTGAGCATGATAAGCAATGGTTACTGTCAGAACATGAAAAACATACTCTGATTAGCCTATAGTCAGCAATTTACATTACTGAGCTGCTCTTAGATAAAAGCTTTTTGTTTGTACTCAAAAAGACTAAGGATATAAATAAAACAGGATTCTCAAAGCAAGACATAATTTTTTTAATTCTAAAGGTTGAAGCAGTACCAGTGTAAATGTGACCATTTCAACCACCTAAGGAGCCATTTTTTTTAAAGGCATCATATCTACAAATGATTGGCATCTTTTTGGCAGTATTCAGAACTAAATACTTGCTGCCATGTAGTTGAATAATTCCAAATATTTCCCTCTTGAATAATTCCAAATATTTCCCACTTACCTCTTCCAAAGTATGACTTTTACTCTTTTTTTTTAACCAATTTGCAACAGCTTTCAAAGCAAGCTAATACACAGGACAAATTAACACAGAACGATACAATAAAGAATGAAAGACTGCTGGTCAGAGAAACGATAGTGCCATTATATCTGGATTCTTCTGGATGCTGTGAGTTATCCAAAATGTCTGGAATTTTTTTCCAGCCTCTACATTTGGCTGGATTATTGAAAAAACTTGGTGAGAAGCACACTGTGAAGCACACCTAGACCTAAGACCCTCTCCCAAAAGGATAGCTAATTAGGTACTTAATGTATTTGTACATACCAGATTTAAATACTGACATTTTCTAAAAGCTTACCCTACACCAGAAGTTATAAATTACTTCAAAACATAGAAGAGGTGACCATTCTCCCCATAATCTTTTGGTGCTTTTTTTAACACACTGAATATTTGATTACTGCAATTACTCACTACTTATTACTGTGATTTAGTGGCTTTTCCCTCTCTAGTCTATTTACAAACATATTTTTTCAGTACAGCAGGCTAGTCGAGAACAAGTCTTTTCATTTCATTTTCATAAACAGAACTGCTACATAAATATAATAGATGTATTTTGTTCTTAGTTACAATGTTATATTAGTACAATAACAAAATTACTAATTCACACACCTATTTTTTTTTTTTTGAGCATCAAGGTAATGCTGCTGGTCAGAAAAAACTTAGTTGCATTAAAAAAAAAATTCTGAAAATTACAAATACTCCTGCATCCAGCCCACCCACCTTTCCTTTTCTTTGATGTTTAAAAACTGCTTTATGGAATTATAACTCACCCTTGCTTCATTCTGCTGAAGCTTTTCTTCCATACTTAAAGCTGTTGGAGAATCCAAGAGTGCAATCTAAAACCATGAAAAGTAAACATCAATTCCAAAGAAAACAGTCACAATTTCTGGGGGAACCAAATGAAATTCAATTGTTCAACTTTTCTGAGTTCTTAGCATAAACTTCCTTGAACTTTAATATATCTCGTTTTACCTTGAAATGCTGTAAACAGAATAATCAAAATCCGGTCAAAGCAGGTATTTCAAATTGGCTTGAAAGTACTATTTTCACTCACTCATACACATGGCCACACACAGAAAACCAGACACATTTATAACAGGTAACTCCTAATACAGTTTTCTTTGTATTTCTAAAAAACATGAAATTTTATTATGCATGAAGCGTTATCCATTTTGCTTTAATACTTATGCATACTGCTTTATCTTTACTAACTATATCTTAACTGGCCTCAGAAGAGGAAAACAACTAAACCATACAGGCAGTACTCATTGTATGTGACCTTCTACACTGAATCCAGCACCATATTTTGGTAAACAGTATCTTCAGATCTACAGAAGCATTTGCAATACAGTGTTCTGGTGATACAAAGGCAAACAGGAAATAAATTATACAGAGATTTAAACCACTGTGCATACGTAACACACCACCTGCTGCTTCACCAACCATCACAAATTCAAACTTAAGCTTAAATTCTCTGTTCTCTCCCATACAGCCATCTACCACATCCTACCACTGAACCAGATTCATTCTGCAATAGGCACTATTTTACAGCTTGAAACTAGGTCAAAGCATCCAAACTTCAAGGGGGTCTGAGTTACATCTACTTTGCTAACTCTAAATCAAATCATATTTTGAAAATAATTAGTTTTCCGCTCCTAAAGAATATGAAGAAACCACAAGTAATTCAACCCCATAAAGAATTTTTTAACTGTTGGCAACAAAGCAGAGCTCTCTGCTCCTATCATCTACAATAGCCATTTTTGCTTCCATCCCCTTTTTCAGCAAATTTTTTATAGCATGAAATCCAGCTGAAGTCCTTCTCTTCTACTAACAATGGTCCATGCTGAACATTCTGACATCAGAACTGTCAGCTATCTGATGCATCAAGAATGCAATACATTTCATATTGCACAGACCATCTAAAACAGAATTACCTCGTTCTAGAAACAACTCTGAATTAGTACTTCAGATACTTCCAAACTATATTTGCTCAAGTATGAAACCTAGCAGATCTGAGTGACATTATGCAGAAGAGACAACTGGCCTGAACAAATTGGATATTCTTTATTGTTGCTTTGGTTTCACCACCCTGGGAAGACAGGAGAAACTAAACTTAATTAAACCTTTGCAGAGACTGTTTCCAGCAGATCATACTGACCAAGCAAGAAAGAGAATCATGCAAAAGTGAAGCAGAGCATTTTTGCTTCCTTACACTACCAATGAAAATATTTTTACATATTTAGAATGTTATGTGCCTTCTAACGCACTGCACAGCCAAACACAAATAAAATGTATTGTTTAAATCCATTCATACTCTACATTTTCATATTTATGCACCTTGAATACTTCAAACTTTCTTTTAAGATACTACACAAAGTACATCAGGACATTCAGGACAGACCCAGAAGCTATGTTCCTGCTCAGTCTCCTTATGCTGTGTTGACTGCCTGTTCCACAGCACGCTACAATCCAGCTCAGATTATATCACAAGAAACCTAAAAGCTTTGGGAACACAATTTTTTCCCCCCTTATGCTAAAAGAAGCAATCTGCTGGCCATATGGAAAATGATTCCATCAGGAAACTAATATTCATTCGTAGCCTCATCGAGCTTGTTTACTCAAATCAATATAATGAAAGATAATTACGTTCTAGAAATAGATGTTATAACTCAAGGAAAATTACACATCAATTCCAAGTAAAGCTAACCTGATTCCCTTGAGCAAGCAGGGCTTTCAGTCGGGCTATTTCAGCTCTCAGCTCACGGATCAGTTTGACGTTAGGATCCTCATTAATTGTGGGCTTGTTGATGATGTTTTTGGCTCTATTTGCATAGCGAAGTGTACTTAAAGTTTCTCCATAATTGACATCAGCAGGTGAAATAGCTAAGGACATGAAATCAGAAGCAGTTTATCTAGCACCATATGCTGCATTCACTGAAGTTAGTTTAGATTTTAAAAGTCAGAGCAATTCAGTGTGGGTGAAGAGACAGAAATATATAATTTACCAGTATGGATACAATTTGTTCCAACTCTTCAGCAATTTCATGTCACTATAACTTGGCATAAGTAAACATGGTATGAGATAAGTGTATTAGGATAATCAGGTCTAACAACCAAGTGTTGCAAAGAAATGCTGCTGTCAATCTATTTAACATTTACATTTCCCTGGTAAACATAAATGTCCTATATAAATACCTCACAGGTTTTCTTGCAATTTTTTACCAGATCAGTTGGGAAAACAGAGAATATTTTTTAAGTATCAATGTAATCACTGAAAAGAAAAGACATTCCAGATAAAACACCGTAGGGAAATTAAACAGCATTAAACCAAAAATAACCAGACAGGAGAACCAAAACAAGAGAAGAGCTTCTATAATTCACAAACCTAGCTGTTCTCCTGAGCTGCAGGCATCTGGCAGCACACAGAACTGTCAGCTATCTGATGCATCAAGAAAAAACAGCATTATATTTCAAGTAACCTAACCAGGAAAAACAATGTAATTTAAATGCAAGTGCTAATGCTATACTTCCCTTAATTTTCCTAACAATATATATGATGTTCCAAATTAAAAAGATAATTAAGGCATCCTAATAGATGAGTGGAAACAGAAGAAAAAACCATCCAGAAATCTTAATGATCAAACTGAACAAGAGATCCAGAGAACCAAACAATGAAAACACCTGAAAAACTAATTAAGCAACTAAAATAATCTGTACTTTCTCATTCTCTCAAAAACAATAATTTTTTTTTTGTAGTAGAGACTCTCTGAGCTACAGCAGGTGCACTTTGAAACAGCCTAAAATTCCCCTAGCTCACACTCTCACTTCCCTGCTTTATCTACTGTTTCCTCTCCACTATTCAATGTTACACTGTGTTACAGAAATATGACAAATCATAATCAGACATATTTTTCTACAGCCTTTCCGACAGTTTAAAGTCATCTTCCTGCATGTTTTTGTGCTTACTGATAGAAAAGGCAGGACAAATATATGTGGACAGCTTGCTGGGCTGTTAGGGAATTCTACCACATTACCAGTAAAGCTGCTGCTGAAGAAAAGATCAACCATCAGGGCTCTGCCTAGCAGAAGCATCACTAATAGATGAGGAAGTAGCTGAAAAAGAAGCTGGGTACTGTAATCATTAGTACAGGCATTGAAAGCTCACTGTGTTTCTAAAACTTCTCTTCCCAATCCCTCTGTCAAAAAAAAAAAAAAAAAACAAAAAAAAAAAAAAAAAAAAAAAAAAAAAAAAAAAAAA
>JAYDZK010000169.1:7312717-7328759 GCA_034509185.1 Euphonia xanthogaster
ACAATGTCCAAGCCACATTCCAAAGCAGCAAACACAGGAGCAGCAATCAGATAATTATTGTTTTCATTCCTCTCTGAAGCTTCTCAGCTTCCCAGGAGAAAATCCTGGGCAAAGAGGATTTTTCAGAAAATATGATGGTAACACAGGTCTGGTCTCATCTGACATAGGGGTGCTCACTCCCAGCTGCCCCCTTCCCACCAAGTAGGATTAGGCAGGTGACCAACTCCTGCTGAGGACATCTCCCCCCGCTTCAGGGAGATGGCAGTTAACCTTCCTCAGAGCCCTGGCTCCCTGGAATAACAGGACAGGATGGAAACATACAGATGAGCTTTGGGGTAAGAGGTCCAGGCTCAGGAGCTGCTCACAAAACAGTCTGGCAGCTATAATTTCCCTCCAGTCTAAAAACACGGAAGAGATTCAATGTGATGGACTAACTATTTACCACTGCAACAAGAAATGCTCTTGTATTTACAGTCAGGGGCCTTGTAACTAAGCAGGATGCAAATGAGGACAAGCCCAACCACACATTCAATGTGAACACGGACTAGGCACTCCAGGCACCTAAGAGTTTGCCTGGTGGGATTCTACAGATAACTGGCAACAGGAAAAGACAAAGCCAAGGGACTCCCCCTGCACCAAACTCTGTCAGAGCCAGTGCTCCATGGGTAAAGATTTCTCTTCTTGAACTCCTACAAAACTCCAATCCTTTCTGCCCAAGCTCACTCAAGTTTGCTCCCATACTGGTCCCTCTGCCCTCATTCTTCCGTTTCCCTCTGCATTCTCTGTCACAGCAATCTTATTCCAGGTGCTGCCTCCAAGCTCCTCTTCCTCATTCCTTTGCCCAGGTATAATTTCCAATTCATCATCCAGTCACTTCTGGTTTCTTAATTATACTTTATCCCTCCATTTTGCTTTTTCCCAGCTTCTTCTTCCTCTTAATCGGAGTCTCTCTATCCTTCTCAAACCAAGCTTCATTCTTTGAAATAATAATCTATTCTCTGCTCCATTCTTTCCTAGTTCTTAACATGACTGCACCTAAAAACCAAAATAAATCCCAGATTAAGGGAAAAACTTGCAGATTAATCAGGCTTTTTTTGAGACACTTGCCTCTGGCAACAAAGGAGCAGCCTTCCTTTCCCAATATCCATCAATTATCAGTCTCTATTTCCAGGTAAAAGTTCATGAGTCAGTGTTGGAAATTCCCACACACATTTTATTTAATTTTTTTTTTACACAACAGAAGAGGGAAAATACTTTTCTTTCATCTCATGCTTGGAAACACCTGAATAGTTTTAATTAAAGCTTAGGGGGAAAAAACATGGAACGATCTATCACAAAGTTTTAGGCAAATCATTAGTGTCTGACATAATCCAGCAACCACAAAAAGAGGCTTAAAATAGGAAGTACAAGCTCTAAATGAATAATTCCAACCTTAGCAATATAATGTCAAGAAAGGAAGCACACACAGTTCCCACAGTATTATGCTAGTAAAATGTACATCTTAAAGAATGTACACTCTTTATTGGAAACTATATTTAAGCACTTTCACCTCTTCACCCCCTAGAGCTGAAGGGCAGATCAACTACAGCTTTGACTATTTTTTTTCCTGGCCTACAGAGTTTCCAGACATGAAAATCAGAAGAACCAAAATCGGTAGTTCACACAAAAGCTGAATTTTCTCATTAAAAGCCTGTTCTTCTTCTGTGCTATCTAACCAGAAAAATCCTTATTGCAATTTAAATGTACTGAGTTTTGCCCATCTACCTTGACCATAAGGAGCAAATTATTCTCTTCCTTTCTGTAGCAGCCTTTCAGGTCTTGGAAGACTTTTAATCCCCCATAGTCTTGCCTTCTCTGCATATCCAAGTCTGAATTTCCTGGTATTTTATAGATCTCTGCTCATTTCAGTATCTCTGCTCAACATTCTAACTGGCCCACATATTTCTTGAAATGATTGCTGTACATAGAATTGCAGAAGAAGCCTTCCAGAGCCAAGAACAGCAAATATTGAAAACAAAATGAGAACAGAACCCAGGCTTTTTAAATTGAAGTAGGGAAGAAAGAATACTTATTTTCAATTCAAGTCTTCTGATAGCACTGTAGTCTCTCTGACAGGGCCATCAATTTTGAAGCATTTAACTTGCCAGCTGAGTATACTTTATATGCACTCTATACAAAGCCAGATTAAAGTATTTATGTATCATGCCAAGAAGATTAGACCTTTATAACAGAATAGTGTCAAACAAACTCCAACATCTATTCATTTGCAAACTGTTTTGATAATTACAGTCATTATATACAGTGAGGCAGTCTCATAAAAATGTCACTTTTATAAATTTCTGAAATGGAAATCCACACCTGGGTTGTGAGATCTTTTCTGGTTACAAAAGTCTATTCTGCTTATGATATTGAGGTAAATATAAAGCTACTTATTTTGTGACAACTGAAAGAAAAAGATTTACAGCTAATTTACTCTCCTAAGCTAGAGGAGGTGCAAAGAGCCCAATATGACTACGTTTCAGAAGAGTGGTCTATCCAAAGATGAATAAGTGTTAATATTCTCCTTTTCATTTCTACTGGGAGAAGACACAATACATTTTTTTTCCCAAGGCTTAAAGAATGAAACCTGCAGAGGCTGCCTGGCAAACAGGCTTCATCAGTCAGTCTTTCTAAACTGCTCCACCCCCAAAAGTTTTGTGGGTTGTCTGTCCTTGGACAGTCACAGAAGCAACTGTGAGAAACCACCATCCTTCATTCACAAACTGCCAAATACCTCCTATCACACCTTCCTCTTCCTGCAGTGCTCAATAGGACATAATCCTTAAAATTTCATTTCCTGTATACCCTCATAAGGGTTTGATGAACTACTGTCATGCCCAATTTCTGCTTCTCGCCTGACAGCCTTCCCTAAGGACCAATTTTAGTCTTCTCAGTCTTCAAAAGAGGTTTAAAAAGCACAGACCTTCAGAAAAAGCTGATCATTAATCTTCTCAAAATCAGTATCTCCTTTTTTTTGTCTTAAGTTGGGCAAGGAAAATCAGCAGTAACATTAGAAACTTTTGGCTTTGTGACTGAACAAAAATTACTGGCTAGAAGGTATGATACATGGAAGGGTTAGTAGCATACAGACAGAAGCATTAAAAATTCCATAAAAAACATGCTCCTGCAACAGTGTCATTTGAATCCATTCCAACAAAAATATACACCTGCTCACTCGATGTGGCACAAGAAGTGGACACTGTCCACCTGGAATTCTCCAAGGCTTTCAACATGGTTTCCCACAGCCTGCTGCTAAAGAAGCTAACGTGCTATGGTCTAGACAAGGGGTCTGTGTGGTGGGTGGGAACTGGCTTACAGGCCACACTCAGAGGGTGGTGGCAAACAGCTCCTTGTAAAACTGGAAACTTGTCACAAGTGGGGTCTCCAGGAATCAATATTGGGCCCAATGCTGTTTAACTCTTCATAAGTGACCTGAACAATGGGACCAAGAGTAGCACAGCAAAGTCTGATGAAGACACCAAAGCAAGTGGGGAAGTTGACACTTCAGAAGGGACAGCCACCCTGAAGGAAGACCTGGATAAACTGGAATAGTGGGCTAACAAGAACCTTATGAAGTTCAACAAATATAAGGTCCTGCACATGAGAGAACATAATCCAGGAGCACAGCAAAGTTTGGGATCTACCTGGCTGGAGAGCAGCTCTGCAGAAAGGGAGTTGGGGTTCTGTGGACAGCAAGCACAGCAAGAGCAAACAGTGTGGCAAAGAAAGCCAACAGGATGCTGGACTGCATCACAACAACCAGGGCAGAGATGAAAAAGTCATTATCCTACTCTACTCAGCACTTGTCAGGTAACACCTAGAATAATGCATTCAGTTTTGGTCTCTGCTATACAAAAAAGATTTGGACAGGCTGGAAAGGGTCCAGATAAGGGTCACAAGGATGACCAAAGGACTGGGAAGCTGCCATGTGAAGAAAGGCAGAGACAGTTGGATTTGTTCAGCCTTGAGAATGAAAGGCTTAGAGGAGACCTTATAACCATGTTCCAGTATTTAACAAGTGCCTACAGAGAAGATGGAGACTCCTCTTTACAAGGAGTCACATGCAAAAGACAGTGGCAACAGATACAAATTACTCCTGCAGAGAATAGGACTGCACACAAGAGAACCACTTGCCATGAGAACAATCGGTGATTGGAATTATGTCCCCAGGGGAGTGGTGGATTCCCAACAACTGACACTCTAAAGATTCATCTGAACAGGATGCTGGGCCATCTTGTCTTGACCATGCTTTTGCTAAGAAAAGTTGGACTAAATGATCCTCGAGGGCCCTCCCAAGCTGGTATTTTAGGGTTCAGTGACAACACGACGTACCTCATTTCCCATCATGGTGTAGGACTTCCCAGAGCCCGTCTGTCCATATGCAAACACAGAGGCATTATAACCTTCAAAAGCAGATTTAAGCACCTCTGTACCAAGATTTTTGAAAACCTAAAAATAAAAAAAATAAATGTTTAAGCCAACTGAAGCTTGGAGAAGAAGACTACCATCAGCCCAGCATGGGAAATATTGAAGAATACCACAAAACACAGATTTACTATAGGAGAGGAAATTAATATTTCAAATCAAATACTAAGTATTTCATATTCATTCACTATATTTCATTTACAGCACTGCAGTGGTTTGGGTTTTATTTGTTTCTCTGTCACGGAACACTTGACATGTCAAATTGCTACTTTCTTTTCTAAAGCCCCAATGTCTTTCAGCAATCTCAGCTACTCCATTCACCTTCATTATTGTTATTATCTTTTTGTATCTTACATTATTATGTATATTACTTGTATCTTATGTATCTTATATTATTTATATCTTATGTTATTCTCTTTTGTATCTTCGCCAACTCCCCACATTCTGCAAATATCCAGTCCCCACTCAAAAGGAAATATTTCCATGATTCTGTCAGTTTCTTCCTTTGTCTTTTTGGAGGGTTTTGTTAGTTGGTTTTGGTTTTTTTGCTTTAATCAAGTGTAAGAACGTGACCCATGATCTTCTCTGTATTTTCCCCATAAGTGGCTTTCACACAGCAATGCTTTTTAGGCTGGCAAACATGGAAACTTGTTTTTATTGTGGTAAGTGACCCTTTTTCATCATTTAACCCCTTCTCTTTTACCCTCACCATGTAATAACTAGTAATGATCCTTCCTCCACATCACATAATGTGGGACTCTGGTCTCATCTAATAAATTCAGCTCAAACCAGATGCCTTCACCACCTTCCTCTGCCATACTGGCTCCCTCCAACACACCTCACAGATTTGCCTGACCTTTCATCATTTCCCCTCATTTCAATCCATACCCCTTATTGTATTTGGGTTGCCCCCAGAAGTAAGAAGGAATGATGAATCTGACTCCATGCTCTCAAAAGGCTAATTTATTATTTTATGATACTATATTATATTAAAGAATGCTACACTAAACTGTACTAAAGAATACAGGATAGATACTTACAGAAGGCTAAAGAGATAATAATGAAAACTCGTGACTCTTTCCAGAGTCCTGACACAGCTTGGCCCCCATTGGCCAATGAGTGAAAAAACCCACAGCAAAAACCAATGAAACAATCACCTGTGGGTAAACAATCTCCAAACACATTCCACATGTGAGCACAACACATAGGAAGCAAATGAGATAAGATTTTTTTTTCCTTTTTTCTCTGAGGCTTCTCAGCTTCCCAGGAGAAAAATCCTGGGTGAAGGGATTTTCCAGAGAATGTGAATGTGACAACCCCTCACTGGGCAAGGAGTAACACTTGGTGCAGCATTTCTCCCAATTAAAACACTAATCTGTGTCTCACCATCTAGATATGATTTTCAAAAATCTCATAGATGCTTCACATAGTTTAGCCACTTGTCTGCACTTTATGTGCTTCATATTCTCCAAGGCATACAAGCCATTTTTAATAGTGAATGGCACAAGCACAGTATAATCTCACAGCTTCTCCCTAGGAGGAGTGCTGGGTAATTTCTTTAATCACTAATCTTCAAGTGTGCCTTTGGAATACTTCACTTGACCTTCCCTCCAGCAAGGGAAGGAGTTACAGTGCTGTAACCAGTTATATCTCTTAAAGAACATAAAGATCAGCCAAAGCTACTTTATTCTTTCCCCTATTTTTCTCTGTGTCCAAGTCTTTATGCACTATTCTTTTGATGGAATTTTCCTTTTTAAAAATGTGTTTATGTCTTGCATGTGATTTGAGGCAGTGCAAAGGACAGGTACAGTCAGCCTTGTCTGAACACAAAGGCTTAACACACAGATTAGAAGCAGAGACTGCTTGGATGGGACACCAGTTTGTCACAAAAGGCCAGTAAATAACAAAACTCTGTTTTTTTCTCAGTCAGGAATACAAACTAAGAAGCCTGATGGCAAGTTGCCATCCCCGCTCTAACTTTGGAATACTAAAGTGTATTTTGCATCTACAAGGCATATTAATAAGGTATGCAGTATTAACTGATCTCCTTATTTTTCTGCCTTTCAAATGGAAAAATGTAACAATCATGAATAAAGGGCACTAGGCAACCACATCACCAACAATCAAGATCAATTTTGTTCCCTGGCAAGATGAATGCAAAAAAGAGGCCCTTCTATGTCATTGGTGCAGCAAATTGTAATTTCTGCAGGAACTTGATAAGAGCTTAACTACAAAGCCTTCCAATTAAATATGAAATCATTAACAAAAGCAAAACAGTTCATTGTGCAGTGCATGTTTAGGACTTGCACTCCTATAGTTTAAAAACTTCTTTTGTTTTCGAAGCACTGCACACAGTGTAATTAAAACAACACCTCAGAAACAATATTTTTGTAGCTGAGCAAGAGAAGTCCACACTCCTGCCAGTCCAGATAAAGGAGGGTCCAAGGCTGTGGAACACACTTTAACAGCACAATACTGAGCACACACATTGAAGCCACACTTATCCTATCATTACCAATCATAAAACTCACAGCTTTAAAGTTTATTGCTCAAGGCTGCTGCAGCCGTCAGTATATGGGAATTTTAATTTATTTTTGATTCTACAGACTCCTGACATGGGCAAGTAATAGTAATCTTGCCTCTACCTGACCCACTCTGAAACAGGCAAATGGCACCAGAAGGAAAAACTTAGAAAAGGGGAACTTATCACTTGTATGTGGAAACTGGGCATCAATATAGACCACAACTTGGATATCTATTTGTATGCATTCAAATTTACTTTGCAAATGGTTGCTTTGACAAGAATTAACCTAATTATTTCACAGCAAATCTGGATTCTGGAAATAACCTGCACTGTAACAGCAAGAGCCTACTAACACCATGAATCTCTTCCTGGGGTTCCTCTAGTGTGGTCTTGTCTAACACAGCTTTCCAGAAGTATCTAAAGGCAGGTATCTAGAAGACCCAAGAATTAAATATCCATAAATTTAAGTCACAACTGGTGCATGAGAAAAAGCTTCATTTTGAATCAGAGCAGAAAAATACATTATCAAAGCTGCTTTAGTTAAATAATTAACTGACTCTGTGTGCTCAGTTTAAAGCACTGGCTAAAATTCTAGCAAAGCCATATTTCCTGAAACACCTGCCTAAAACCATTCACTAGAATCTCAGGTTCAAATCATTGCACTCAAATACATTACTACTTCAATTTGCCACAGTAACTAGGGTATTTCTACACTGATGGACAAATAAAAAGTATGTTTCCTGGTATTTCAAAAAACAGCAAAAAAAAAAGTGTTACTTAAAAGAACATCATCAACAACAATCTGGAAAGTTTAAGAATATACACTATCAAACCCTAATATCTCACTGAAATAAAAGAAGTATTCAGAAAATAAGGGGACGTATCACTTACCCTGATGGTTAAATGAAAAATTCCAAGTCTAAATTCCCCATCAATTACAGTCACTATATATATATATATATATATATATATATATATATATATATACAATGGCAAAGCTTGTCATTCTCATAAATATTTTTAAATGGCTTCAACTTACTGTTTCTTATGACTAGTTTTAATTGTGAGGCTTTTTAGGATTAGCCATTACAGCATCCCTGATTTCAAGGGTTCCTGAACAGATGGGATACATACCAAGAAGGTATGTACCCAGCTGGCTTACAGGATATTCAGCAAACTGTTGCATTATTTTAAGAGGAAAGAACTACTCAACTGAGGCTTACAGCATCAAAAGAGAAGTCAGCAATCACACCTTACCTGAAATTCACTTAATAAATTTATTGGGGAATGGGAAAGAACTGATAAGTTCAACATTCCCATGAAATGCAAAGCCACAAAGAGTCTGTTTATCTGAATAACGCTTATAGCTCTGAATTTAATCTTCTGTGCTGACTATGCAGAAAGAAAAACTGTTTTGTCTTTTCCTAAGGTGAATAATCAAGGGAGGAGGAAAAAAAGAATCTTCTTCAATGTGTACCAAGGCTTTTGGACCAAGAGGAAAAAAAAAATCCACACCACACTTCAACCAGGTAAGATTGTTTCTAAGTGATTTAAAGCTATAAGCTTGTTTCACTAAAGTGATTTTTTTCTAAAAGCTTTTCAAAACCAATTTCAGTGCTCAGAGATGTTTTCTAACTTGACCTTATACAACACCAATCAGAAAAAAGAACTTGAAGAAGGCATTCAGCCTGCTGTATTAGAAAGCACACCATTTACACTGTTAGAAAATTTTTTTAAGAAAAAGAACAAAACAAAATTCAAACTCTCAGGTATCTAGACAATTTCTAAATTACAGAAGAAGCAGTTTCAATGGAAAGAAGTTTCATGGAATGCTTCCAAGACAAAGAAAAGGGAAAGGAAAAAGATTAATTATTAACATCAGAAATCCTACCATTTCTTGACAAACAAAGTTGGGACTTTTACTGTCTGCTGAAAAATAGGAAAAATCATAGGTAAATGTTTTTGTTCTTTCTCGTCCTGTGTCTCCAGTAGCACCCTCTGGTATCTATTAAAAAAAAAGAAAATAGAGCTGGTACAACACATCCTGATGAAGTCATTAAAAACATTTGACATTAAATAATCAGAATGTAAATCTAACATAATGCTATGCACATTTAGAAATGCATGACAGGTCAGGGTATGATTCCAACAACACTGACAAAATTAGGAGGAGGCATGCCCTTCAGTAAGAAAGACAGCCACCTCATAAAGCAGCACAGCAGGAATTATTTGAATTTTAGCTTACTGCTTCTAACCCCACAGCACATTTTTATCACAATACTTAGGTTCAGTTAAATGGGCCCATTTATGCTGTTATTATAATCAGGAATTATCCTACACATATAATTTATAGGAGACAGAGAGATGTTTGCACCATGACCAGCACTTCATCATGGAGTCATAATTAAAAAGGTGTGACATACATAAGGCAATCATCATGCTCAAGACATGACAGCTGACACTGTACTTCAGCAATACTCACCATGCTCCAAATCCTTCTGAAGAAACTACACTCTGAAACTCTTTTTCATATATTAGCCATGAGAAACTATCTTGCAAAAACCAATTTGCTGCACATGGATTCTCTTGCTGAGAGAAATGTTAAAATACACCATCAAAAGGTTATAGCAAGTGATGGGTACCTTGGGTTTGGTTCATTTTCATGGGCATTTCAGAAGACTTTTACAGATGAAGCAGAGATTTAATAGCTATCAGAAACACACCTCTATTCTATTGTTGGCTTTCATCTCCCAGCTAAGTAATGACCTGAGTGATAAACCTTTGAAGAAATGATGAGGTAGAGCCTAGAGAGTGGTGTTCAGAAAAGCACAGCACAGCAAGTTAAGAGTGTAACCTGGTTTCCCCAAAACATTACTTTAGCACTGTATTTTAACAACTAGGGGCCAGTGACCACAGTGCAGCACACATCACTGTTTTGTCCAGTCATATTTTGGCACCTATTGAGTTACAACTTCCTTCTATAAATTGTGTTTACTCACCTTTAAGTTTGTGATTGTTGTTTTATTTTTTTCCATTGAAATAATAAACTTTGCATTAAGATCTTTCTCCCTGGGAAAACAAACAAACAAACAAACAAACAAAAACCAGATTTGAGTAGGTGAAATAAAACATACCAGTTATCCAGAGTCATATCTCCACCCATCAGCCTGCCACAGTCAATTCTCAGATTAATTCATTATTATTTTATTTTTTCATTCTTGTGCCCAATGTTTATTTACTTCTATAGCATATATTTGAAGCACTTGGGCTTGCCTCCAAATTCCTTCATCTAGAAACAGAGCAGAAGTGTGAGGAAACCCACTTGAGAAATTTAACTCTGCAAGCCAATTAAGTGGTTTGCTCTTAATTGGAAGTACTCTGATCCAAAACCCAGTTAAGTCAAATACATGGCTATAAGGAAGGGCAAAACAGAGCTCAACAAAACAAGCCCCAGCTTCTCACCAACATTCCAGTAGCAGCAGTTCCCACTTATCCAGACAGTCTATCTAACAGGGACTGAATGTTTAAACCACAAAAACGTAGTATTTTAAAACTCTTTTAGAAATAAGGTACCAAACATGTGTTTTGAGTTCTGATGCATCATAGCAGCAAAGGAGAGAGGCTGTACTACCAACAAAGAATTACACAGGTTTGTGGCTTCCCAAAGCACAGGGATGCCAGAAAGGAAAAAATCTAGTTCCTAAGAAGTGTTTTCATGCACTTGCATTTATTTCACAATTGTTTCTGACTGTTTTCAAAAATACCATAAAAAATTGTGAGCTTGGTGTCTAAACCCAGCATGTACCAACCTGCTTGCCAGAGATGCCATTTCACTATTGTTAGCCATAAGAGCAATACAGGCTGCTCCTGAATGACAACCTGGAGCACACCACCTCCTGTGCCAATGAAAACATGCACATGGAAAAAAGCCAGAAGGGAAAGATGCACAGCACACAAAACCTCCCTCTTCAAATGCTGGCATGCCTGTCCCACAATTATCTGCAAAGTCACCTGACAAACTGGTGTGCCTGACCAGTGCAGAGCAAAGCAGAGGGCTTCAAAGCAATAAAGGGCTGTATCACACTGCTCAATATTCACTTGCACCAGCACAAAATGCAAAAGAGAAACTTCTTCCAATAAAAGGACAACCAAGTTCAGGATTTTAGTGTTTTTCCTTCTTCGTGGTGCACTAGATGACCCAAATCTCTGTTCTCCAGCTACTCTGTTCATATTCAGTTTTCTAGCAGAAATAGTAAAGAAATGCAAAACCCATTTTAAAATCTACATTAATGAATAAAGATTAGGTAAATAAAAATGCTTAAGTAAATATCAACACATTAGGTTATTTTCTAGAGCTAATGACAGAGAAAATTGTAATAATTACAGCATTAATTATACAATTGAATTTAGATCTTCCATGGAAAGCTTTGAGGCATGTCTTATGATTACTAGATCTAGACTTAAGATACTGAAACACCAAAATACAGCTACAGATAATAAACAGGGAAATGGAGACAAGTGTCCAATGGTATTTTTTTGCAGGAAATAGATCTTGGCATTGCAGTAATGCAGCCTGTGGATGGCTCCCAGGCATCCTGCTTCTTCCACACCCTCCACCTGTTTGTAGCTATTTGCTCAGCAAAGGTGTAACAAGTAATTTGGCCCAATTAAATGGTCAATTCTCCTATAAAAATTTGTTTCAAATGCAAACTGTAACTTGCTTCCTCTAGGAAGTCTGTAAGGACTCTATGCAGGAAGAACCTTGGTCAAGAATTATTTCTTTTTTATTTTTATTTCTTCATGTTTAAGGCATTCAAGGGGAAATAATCAAATATGTCAGTGCTTTCTTTCCCAGACCTAGCCAGATCTCCATATTACTCGGCTAAAGCTTCTCAATAATGGAATACTGGTACAAAACATTTAAAGTCTAACACCCATATATGAACTACATAAAAATCTGAGAAGCCTAAAGTAATTAATTTTGGGATAATACTGATAATATTATTAAACGTTATTAAAGAATGAGGATTTCAAAGTTTTAAAAAAGGACCTTGGAAAGTACTAGCCAATAATACAATTCAGAAATAGAATTTTGCATTTTTGAAGGAGAAGGGGTGGTGAGAGGACAACATAAAATAGGAATACTAGAATCAGAAAAAATAAGTCAACATGAAAGAAGTGGAAGAAAAAATTAACAGGAATCAAATATCCAAGCTTCATTTTAATATGAGACAGCTGCATATAATTTATTGTACACATACAGAGTTTGAGAGCATCTCATAAAAAACAATTTCTTGCTTGATGACAGTTATTTCCAGGCACTCATTTAATGCAGTTCATCAGGGCCAAGTCACTTCCAAAAAGTTTTGACTGCAAGTTCCACCTTAGTTAAGGGTTGTCCTGGTTTGGGACAGATTTGTTTCCTCTAAAGGGCAGGATTCAGCTGCCTCTCCCCAACTGGTTTGGGAGATAATCTCCTTGGAGAAACATGGAAAAAACTGTTTATTTAACAAGCAAAGTATTCACAATGAGAATTTTTCACAGTTCCAGAAAAAAAAAATTCTGGAAAAACCTTTATTGCCATAGCTAACAAGGAAAACCAGCAAAAAGGCAAGAGAGCTTCCGTTTCTCTCTCTCTCTGTGGCAGAGAACTCAGAGAGCACCGCCACGAGCTCAGAAAAAGCTGAACTCTTATCTCTATGTTTTGAATACAGCATAAAAAATTCCACTCCTTCTCTCTCTGGGCCTAGCTTAAAGTTGTAAGACCCATTTCTGAGCAAAATGATGGGGACACCAGAATTATGATGTAACCCCATGATGAGGTTCAGGCTGTAAACAGCTGTACTGCAGTGTTGGGTAACCTCCAGGGCTAGGAGAACCCTCCAGCAGCTCTACCAGCATCCACAGGAACCACTTGCCCTACCTCATCCAGAGAAGAGCCTCAGCCACTTAACCAAAGATTCTGCCCCTGCAAATTCCAGCCTCCATCACAAAGCAATATAAAGAGACCAGCTGCCAAAACTGGTTCACAATTAAGGCTTTGATGGTTTCAGAAATCCTGCTTCCCTCCTGAGCCAAATCTGCTCACACAGCAGTGCTCAGGGACAGCCTCCAGGATGTTCTCACTGCTCTTTCATGCACCACGTGGAGCTCCAGGATCACAAGGGACGGAAATTTACAACCCGTGATCCCCTGGCCCCTAACCAAATGACAAAGTGATCATGCAGGCAAGTTTCTTGGCACAGACACCAGAAAATAGACCAGCCCAGTGCTGTAATTACCCCTCTACTATTGCTCAATTCAGCTAGTCATCCAGCAATTAACTGCAAGGAGGAAAGAGGAATGGGGAGGGGGGGGGAAATCACAGTAGGGCAATAGCACAGCACATCCTAAGCTCCCTGAGACCAACGCAGAAAAAAGGTGAATGAATCTCTCCAAATGCTGATCTCCAAGTCATGCCATGGTGTTGACTAATATGGCTACAAGGCCGTAATTAAATGGCTGAAGCCATCTTACACGAACATGTTGAAGTTAACAGCTGTACATTGTACACCAAGCAGCACAACTGCAGTCAGGAGTCCTTCAGACTCAGTCTGAGAGGAGCCCTCAGGGCATTCAGCGACAGCTGATAAGGGTGGCAGCCTCCCCCTTGCTCAGGAGAGCTCTGGAGGCTCCTTGACAGCTGCCCATTTTCTCTGACAGCACATCTTCATTATCTTCAAGACCTTTACTATGCTGTCAAACCCAGCTGACAGCAGCAAACAGATTCAGAAGCCCTAAATGAGCCCGAGCTGGCTGACAGATGAGCTGTGCCAGCTCTTCAGTTTCACCTCACTTCCAGCCACAAAAGAAAACAGAAGAAAAAACTCCTGGGGACTGAAATGAAAAGAAATAGCTTCCTAATGATCAGATTGCATTTGTCACAGTAAGAAACAGAAACTCTGCACCTACTTGGTGCTTTAAAAGAGAGTTTTGTCATAAAGCATGTTTTGTATGAGCATAGGGTTTTCTGTGATCAACAGAATCTTCATCATTTGCTTGTGCAGATTTATGATGATACCCCAATTCCCTTCTACTGGTTCAAAAAAAAATTGCAAATTTTGAAAAGAATTAAAAGAAAGAATTCTGCTAGTCCCTGGACTTTCCCCACTGTGCAACTGAAACCAGAACAATAAATCCAGTAACAGAGAATGCAGACACAAGGGAAATCTTGTATATGTCATGAAACAGAAATAATCTGTAAGTCTATACTAGTACACATATATTGGTTCTTGTATGAAGGACAGCCTAGATTAAACACTTTTAGCCATAAGAATAAATTTTACCAGGACCAGCAGTTTAATATATTGCAATAATGCTCCTAAAATATGAACATACAGGTGTCTTTGTGCTGTCTTCTGCCAAATGATATCCGGTGTTCTTGGGAAAACTATGCACACTCACAGTAACACATACAGATTGATCACTATATTAAATCATGTACCTGACCTGCTTCTTAAATTTTTTGTAATAATACTGTGGTATTCACATTTTCTGGAAAAATCCCTTTGCCCAGGATTTTTCTCCTGGGAAGCTGAGAAGCCTCAAAAAAGAAAGAAAACAATAATTATCTCGTTTGCTTCTCTTGTGTTTTGCTCCTTTAGAATGTGTTTGGAGACTGTTTGCCAACAGGTAGTTGTTTCATTGGTCTCTGCTGTAAATTGTTTTGACTCAATGGCCAATCAAGGTCAAGCTGTGTCAGGGCTCTGGAGAGAGTCACGAGTTTTTCATTATTATCTTTTTGGCATGATGTAAGTACCCTTTGTGTATTCTTTAGTATAGTTTAGTATAGTATTCTTTAATATACTATAGTATCATAAAATAATAAATTAGCCTTTTGAGAGCATGGAGTCAGATTCATCATTCCTTCATGCCATAGGGCACCCCGCAAATACAATATAATATTTTAGGTAGCTCCACCTTCCAAGAACTCTGATCACAACTGGTGAGTGGCCACATCTGCAAATTTTTAAATCATAAGCATCAGCTAACTTAAAGTTATTGCATCTACATGCACCATGGTCAATGATGTCTCCCAATAACCTGGAAAAGGTTTAACCTTCAAGTAGAAGTCCACCTCAACAGCAACTTTCCTGCTTTTCCTGCATACTGACCAGGTTCAGTAATGGTCTTACCAGTGGGAACTACTGCTGCACAGCTAAAGTTTTAAGATAGCCACATGTGAATCCTCTTACACATTTCTGATAGCAGCCTTTAAGAAGATGTAGCAAAAGCCCATCTTTGACAGAAGCAACATAAAATATAACCTCAAACACAACCATTGAAATGAAGGACATTCTGGAATTCTGTTGTAACTATTATACCACTGGGAAGGTTATCTAGGACTCCTGATACTTTGCATACTTGTTTTTAATATCTTGTTTCTTCCAATTTGTTCTTTTAGCTCTGCAATCCCAAGTCAAAGATAGCGTTATCTTAACCTCTTGTGTAGAGCAAAACATGATTCAGAAATTCACAACTGCCCTGCAGTGCCCTTGTCTTCTGGGGTAGGAAGTCTGCAAATTAGAAATTCGGGGGGAAAAAAATTGTGCCTGACTTCATGGCTCTTTTAGCTCCTCAAGTAATCCATAAGGCTTTTCTACTGTCATTTTTTTCCTTTACTGAGACAGAGAAACAATCTGAACTGAACAATAAATGAGTTCAGTTATCTGAATACTGATATCTTTTCAATGTATAAGCATACAGAAAAATTATGAGTGTACTCCAAGCTTCTGTATCTCACTATTGCCTTGTATTTACAATATAAACTCTTTGGAGAAGAGTCTTCATAAAGCTAATATTTGAAGTATTTGACTCATCATCAATAAGAACTTCAGCCCATCAGCAATTAAGATGCTGAGTACCATCTATGCACTCCTTTTGTTAAATAACTCTGAAAAACCCTCTCTCAGTAAAAAACCCTGGCTTTGTACTCATAGCCTCTGCAAAACAGAGTACTTTGCTCTTCAATCAGCTGTTCTCACCAATAATACCTGCCTTTCAGACACTCAGACT
>JAYDZK010000169.1:7357304-7374162 GCA_034509185.1 Euphonia xanthogaster
ACTTCTTAGTTTCTAGTCCCACTGCTGCTATTTGTGGGTTCATGTCAAAAAATGGAACAGGCAAAGAAGCTTCTATTTTGTGCTTATGGTTTCATTCAGAAAAATATGGCTTTTAGGTTAGTGCTTTGACAACCAGATGCAATTTGTATTAAAAAATCCATGACAGTAAAAATACTTAGATATGAGCTTGGTTCTGCTCATGGCCCAATATCACTGGTGGTGTGGGTTAGGCTCTGTTGTGCCTTGGGTTGTTGCCATGTCACCAGCTTCCTTCCTCCCTGTGCTCTCTCCACCCTATACCATGTCTCCCACCATGACTGTTTGGGCATGAAGCATGTCCCAGGGCTTAAACACACGTGCCAGACATCTGTTATCTCTTTTTATTGTGAAACTCTCTGGTAAGAAGTTCTTTAAATTGAAGTTAAAGTTTACTGTAATGCCATTTCAACATCTGGCATTTCTGTAGAGATGCTGGTTTCTGGAGTCAGTTGCTTTCTGCCTTCTGCAGATGCTGTGGCAGCAAGGGCATGGGAATGAAAGATCTGAAGCTTCATTTTCAAGTTGTGAAATTGCTGTTGCTAATACCAAACTGGTTTTAAATTGATGGAAGCATTGCTGCCCTAGTTGTCTTTGGAGCAGTCAGATGTTCTCGTGGGGTTTATGGTATCACCAGAGGATATGAAGTGACTCACAGCTGGTATTTTTGTACTCCTGACTGAATCTGAATCAGAGGTTGTCAGTGCTCTTGTTTGTATCTCCTCTTTCACTGTCACTAAGTACTGCAATGACTCTCCTGGCTGCCTTCTCATGAATCCGGCCAGGATTTTGGTTTTGTGTGACAATTGTTGATTAAAAATTAGATGCTTTTGATCTTATCTCTGTATAGCCACTGAGTTCCTAAGAGCCTGGATGGAATCTCTGCTCTTTCACACAATGGGGTTGGCAGATGCA
The DNA here is from genome assembly GCA_034509185.1 of Euphonia xanthogaster. NCBI lineage: Eukaryota > Metazoa > Chordata > Aves > Passeriformes > Fringillidae > Euphonia > Euphonia xanthogaster. The sequence continues at coordinate 7,358,256 of JAYDZK010000169.1, forward strand.
CTGTACAAATGCTTTCTTTTTTCTTTTTTTTCCACTGTCTTATCTGACACCAGCATTTGTATTGAGAAATTTGCTTAAGCTTACGTTTACTTGAGCTTTGTATTTACTTTGAATGGTCATGTCCCATCACGTTTCAGGATGTTCTAGAGAAGATTGCACTGGAAGATGTCAGGTGCTTTTGGAAACCTGTGCTTTTCATTATGCAGCTTCTTTTCTATAGGAGCTTTTGTAGTCTCATTTATCCCCCCAAAGTCTTGATCAAAAAGCAACAGACTTGTGTCCATGGGGAGTCTCACTGCTGTTGCTGGGCCCTTCAGAACATCTGGGAGTGCTGCAGGGACAGATGGGGCATCCAGAGCACATCTGCATGGCAGCTTCTTGGCAGGGAATATGTCACCAAACAGCTCAGCTAATGAGCAGGGTTTCTTTCAGCTCAGGAGTCTTTGGCCAGGTGCATAAATCTGTTTAATTGCTTTTGACCTGCACTATAAGAAACTGGGATCCATGTAAGGCGTAGCTGATCATCAGTGCAGAACAGGTTCTCCAGACACCAAAGTTCTGCCCCTTGGGATTTGGATTATCCTTTATTCTGGCCTTGTGAGGTTTTTTCCTTTTGGTCTGTTGCTGTTGGGTTTTGTTGTTGTTTTTGGGTTTTTTTCCTTAGGAGAAACTTTTGAAGGAGAGAATTTGGAGTTGGTTTTGCAGTATCAGATCTGCAAAGTCAGTGATGGTGTTTGGCTCCAAATGGCAGCACGTGGGATGTGGTGACTCAATACAGCTGAGGGGAGGTTCCAAAGCCAGAGAAGCCTGGTTCACCCTTAGCCACCTTTTTTTGGAGTGGATGTCACCATGGTATCACAACACTGGGGTGTAAACAGCACAGGATCTCCCAGCTGCTGTTTGGATGCAGGTGTCTCCTCACTTAACAAAGGTGTGAAAAAATGACAAATTGAAGAGGTTGAATTTCCAAAATCAGACCCTTGGTTTTCTCACGCTGACAGCCACTCCACTGCCAGTGGATTGCCAGAGCCTCGTGTTTGTAACCAGAAAATGTTCTGAAGTGCTGTGGTATTAATTTAATTAATTAATAATTTATTTCTCAATAATTATTTTATTTAATCTTAAAATTAAATTAAATCTTTTAATTATTTAATGATTACTTAATACCACAATTAATATTAATTAATATAAATACATTCAGTAGCTGTTCATCTGAGACTGTTTTAAAATAATGATGACTCTGTGATTGGCAGAAGGTACATTTTCCCTTTTACCCCACACTCTTACGTGAGCTGTGCAGTGACCAGAGGAGCTGCCTTTTGCTTACAGCCCTTCAGGTATTTGATGGGTGTGTTTTGTTTGCCTTTTTTTTTCCCAGAATGGCTAATTTTAAGCCCTTAGGGCTATTTATGCTTGCCTTGCAATTACTTTTTTTTTTTTTTTAACATTCTTGTTAGAGCTGGAGATTAGGTAAATGCAGAGATGGGTATATTGAAATTACAAGTAAAACACTGAAAGCAGGAAAAAGTAAGCATGACAGCACCAAAAATAGCACTTCTTGTTAATATGTGTTAGAGATAAACTCACAGCATGAGAATATTCCCTTATTTGACAACCATGTCCTGCCTACTGTTCATTTACAAAAATCATTTATGATGAATGTAGCCTTGCTAACACTCCTTTCAGGCTCTAAGCAACCTGTCTGTCAGCCTCTCCTTGGACTTTCCTTCCCTATCAAAGGAAAATCACTGTCAGGAACCTTACAGAAGCCCCAGTTCTGGAAGTTCAGACTATTTGGTAAAGACCCTGCTCAAGCTTGCTTGGTGCTAACACTCCAGGTAGAATCACAAGATCTGTTCTCATCCAGAGTTGGAATTATCAGGTGTGTTTTTAGTGATGGCTGTTCACAAAGGCAGACATGAAATCCTGGCTGTTGGGCACTTTTATGTGTGGAAACCAAAGGATGTCTTCCACTTATGCTGCAGCTGCCTTTAAACCACAGGACCTTGCCCAGAGCTGTCAGAGTTAAGATTTGTGCTTGACTCCAAATTCTTGTTAGAAACCAGTATAGAGTTCAACAGAGATTTTTACAGCAGGCTGTAATTTCAGTCTGCCTTGATGAGACAGTTCGAAAGTCAAGGAAATTCTTTATAAATTCTGCTTGTGGGTGTGGAGGTGCTCTGGAGGGTGTTTCCCCTTGAATTTCCTTGCTTCTTACCTCTGGGGGAAGCATGACTCAAAGATGTGTTACAGCACTGAAGTGTGTGTTCACTGTCTGGAGGCCTGACCAGCTTCTTGAGCAAGCCCTCCTGAGCTGCTGTGGCCATTTGAATTGTTCATTTGCTCTTCCTGTGCTGCTCCCTGCCTGCCCAGCCCCTGCCCTGGCTATGGAATAGAAATACTAATATTTCTTGGGAAGAATGGTGTGACAGCTGCCCTCTGAGCCAGACTTTTTCCTCCTGGCCCTGTCTTTCCCAGCAAACACCTTTGCAGTGGGTAGTGCTGCCTCTGGATGCAGCTCCCAGGGAGGAGGGTCTCAGCTCCTTGAAGGAGGCTGTGAGAGGAGTCCCCACTTTGCAGGGCCAGGAGGATGTGCTGTGACAGAGCAGGGAGGGGAATTTCATCATTGCTTCATAGTTTGTCACAGGGGAATAGCAAGGTGACTTTCCTGTTGGAAAACTTCTCTGACAGGCTGATTTTTCCATTGCACTACAAGCAGCCAGAGGCAGGGCTGAAGGGAAAGTTTTATGTTCTGTTCTTCCCCTCCAGGTTGTGAAGCAGTATAAGCACCTTAGGTTTTGAAATTATTCATTATTATTATTTTTATTCTGCATTTTCACCTCTTCCACCTTTCCTGAGGTGTGAAAAGATGTGTGGGACAGATGTATTTCTCAGAGCTGCTGCTGGGGGTCAGCTGTGCCCAAGCCAGGGCAGCCTGGGGGGAGCTGCAGGTCATCCCTGCTCCTGCTGGTGTTGGCTGAGCAGAGATGGATTTGGGCCTGAGTGATGGATTTGGACCTCCAGGGCTGCTCCAGAGTTCATTCACCCTGAGACTTTGTCCCATTTGGATCCCAGCTTCTCACCCATAAGCTTTTGAGCCTTTTCCCATGGCAGAGAGGTGGCTGTGTAGGGGCTGCTGCTTGCTGACAGCTGGGGCAGGTTCACACATTGAAGCTGCAATCCTGCAGGACTCTTCTGTGGAATCTCAAGTGCAATACCCACTGCCCTCTCTTCACAAAGCAACAGAACGGCAGATCTGGGAATGGTAACAAGGAGTTTTGTGTCAGGCTGTGGCAGTCAGGGCATCACCTTGTGGCATTCACATTCTCTGAACACAGAGAGACATCATTCTCTCTCCCAGGGTTTTTCCTGGGGAAGGCAGCAGAGAGGGAGAAGAGAAAACAATTCTGATCTCTGTTTGCTGCCCCTGTTGTTTGGCACATGTGGGATGTGTTATGGAGATTGGTTAACCAAAGTGATTTGTTAATTAGACACTGGTGATGGTTGTTTGGATCGATTGGCCAAGGCTGTGTCATGACTGTCTCCAGACAGTCACAGGATTTTCTGCAGTATCTCTTTAATATAGTATGGTATTAGTGTAATATAATATAGCTCAAGAAAGCATTTGTTCAGCCTTCTGAAGTCATGGAGTCAGAGCTCATTACTTGCCATGCTGGGGGCTCCCTGCATTGATATCATCTGACTCTGTAAATCCCTGACCACCTCACTAAGGGGCTGCAGGAGGCCCATGGCTGAGCAGAAAGGTAACTGCTCTGGGAAAGTAAAACTGGGCTCTGAAAAGAATTCCACAAAGTAGAGGTGTAATGTTTATAGAGCTGAGGTCTCTTCCTCCCTCTGCGTGGCAGGAGATGGTGTGGAAAAACACTGTCCAGGCAGCCTGTGGTGTGCAGGGCTGGTGGGGGCTGGCTCCATGCCAGGCAGGATGAGGAGGTGTGTGGGGCTGGGAAACAGAGCCTGCCTTCAGGCCTTTCCTGGCTCTCTGCTGACTGTGCTGGAGACCAGACATGGGACTAAACAGAGAGGCCTGGAGCAAGAGCCTCCAGAGATGTGTAGGGTGAGAGGAGCTCCTGTGTGCAGGGAGGCTGGCAAGAGACCTTAAAGGGAGCTTGCCTGCAGGACAGGTCTCTGGAGAGCAAGGAACGTGTTTATTAAACTTGTTCAAAAACTTGTTTATTAAACTTTTCCCTTGGAGAAGGGAAAAGAATGCAGCCTATGCCTGAGAAAACACCTCTGAGGAGAAATTGCACCCCCAAGTACCAGTGTGTGCCCACAGGCTCTTCGCCTTTTCTCTGTGCTGCTTCCTATCACACAGGCACCCCATTGAGTATTGAGTTTTCTTTCAAACAGTGCCAGAATGGGTGATCACTGTGGTGGTGGGTCAGAAAAAGCCTGCTTTGACTTTTCTTTTATGACTTTGTTCTTGAGGAAACACTTGCCTGGGTCTGGAGGGTATTTGATCTGTCTCAGAGATGAGGTGATGGGAGGGATCATCCTACCCCAGCTGAGGGAATTATTGGTTATAATGCACAGTCCTGATGCAGTGCAAAAATTAAAGTTTGAATAATGAATGCTGTCTGTTTTTTTTATTTTCCTTTTTACAGGAGACTGTTGGCTCTTGGCAGCCATTGCCTCTCTCACCCTGAATGAAGAAATTCTGGCCCGTGTTGTTCCCAAAGACCAGAGCTTCCAGGATAAATATGCAGGAATTTTCCACTTCCAGGTATGTGGAAAACAGCCTTTTCCTCTCAGTGCTATTGGGCAGGAGCCAGTGTGGCTGGCTATGTATCCATGTGTGATGTTTCCTGGCATGGCTTTGTGGGATGTCAAAGAGCCAGACAGAAAAAAGGAGACATCTAAAAAGGGTGGTGGAAGGAACAAGGCCATTAATCAAAGATCTGGGAGCAGGGCCTGCCTCTGTGGTCCTTCCTCCCCGATGAAGGGTCTGTGAGTATGTGCATCCCTGAACAGGGTGGGTGAAGCTGGCTGGGACATGGGGATTGCTTTTCCCCAGGAAAATCGACATTCAAGGACAAATATGCTGGTGATGGGATGGTGATCATCCACCAGCATGGGGTGGTGATGGATGTTTGTGCTCTCTTTCCCTCAGTTCTGGCAGTATGGGGAGTGGGTGGACGTGGTGGTGGACGACAGGCTGCCCACCAAGAACGGGGAGCTGCTCTTCGTGCACTCGGCGGAGGGCAGCGAGTTCTGGAGCGCGCTGCTGGAGAAGGCCTATGCCAAGTGAGTCAGGGGCCAGGCTTCCCCCCACTCACATCCCCCACAGCACCCCCAGCTGCATGGATACTCTGCATTCAGAGTGTCAGTCTGCTTATCAGCCTTTGCAGCTGCTGGGGTATCCCCCAAATGGCTCTCTGCTGGGGTATCCCCCAAATGGCTCTCTGCTGGGGTATCCCCCAAATGGCTCCTTTGGTACGGCTTTGCTGACAGATGCCTGAGACAAGGAGCCAAAAGCATCGGAATTGTTGCTAGCCAAGAAAAGCAGCTCTTGCATCTCGTGGTGAGGCTGTTCTTGGAGCAGCCTGCTGTCACCAGGGCCTGGGAAGCTCCATTTCATGTGCTCTATGCACCTCTGAGGGCCTGGCAGCTGCCAGTGCTTCAGGGTGCAAAGCACATCAGTCCCTGTGCCCAGGTCTGTGTTCAGTGCTCATATCTGAATCTTCATTTTTGGGTTGGCCAGAGAGGAGTTCTATCCTCTAACTCTACTATTTTGAATTGATTTAAGAAGTTTAGATCCGCTGAAGTTCAGACCCATAACTATTAAAGGGATTTAAAGACTGTAGAACTAGAGAGACAAATTGTTTGGTCTTCATTTTTTTTAATATATTCTTTTTTCTTCAAATACTGTTCATGATTCCTGCCATTGATATGACTGAACCTGCAAGGTGTATGCATGATTCTTTAATATTTTATGCTGGGTTTGCCAATACAGAGGTCTAAGAAGCAAAGCTGTATGGAGGGGCACGTTTGCAGCTGCTGTAATGCTCCTGAAAGCAGCAATGCTGTGACAGCTGGCACATTGAGTGCCTCTCCTGAAGTAAGGGGAGAACAGGGAGCCTGATGGTTGTGTGTGTGAGGAGAGAACAGGGAGCCTGATGGTTGTGTGTGTGTGTGAAGAAGAGAACAGGGAGCCTGATGTGTGTGTGTGTGTGTGTGTGTGAGGAGAGAACAGGGAGCCTGATGGGTGTGTGTGTGTGTGAGGAGAGAACAGGGAGCCTGATGGTTGTGTGTGTGTGTGTGTGAAGAAGAGAACAGGGAGCCTGATGGTTGTGTGTGTGTGTGTGAGAGAGAGAGAGAAAAGAAGAGAACAGGGAGCCTGATGGTTGTGTCTGTCCCCATTTTGTGCAGGCTGAATGGCTCATATGAGTCCCTCTCTGGTGGCACCACCACCGAAGGCTTCGAGGACTTCACCGGTGGCATTGCAGAATGGTACGAGCTGCAGAAGCCACCCCCCAACCTCTTCAAGATCATTCAGAAGGCACTCCAGAAAGGCTCTCTCCTTGGCTGCTCCATTGATGTGAGTTAGCAGGGCTCGTTTCTGGGGTCTTGCTGCGCACACAGGCTGGGCGTGGAGCTGTGCTGCACCTGCAGGAGCTGCACACAGCATGCCAGCCCCCTCTGCCTGTGCTTCCTTGCCCTGCCTGGTGCCTGAAGAATTTGACCCACAGCTGTGACTCTGACATGTGCTCTCCACGGGGGTTAGGCTGAAACTGATCTTCATTAGTTCATGTAAAAAGTTCATTCCCTCCCTTGAGCTTCTTCCATGAGACCTTCTGCTGTGTGGTAGGTCGAGGGTAATGAATCAAACAGGGAACTTGTCAGGGGTGCTGATGGGCATCTGTGTTCCTAAGAAAGCCTGGCAGCAGGATGGCACAGGCTGAGAGAGATGCTGCTAATGGCTCCTGCAGTCAGGTGCTCAGAGGTGACAATGTCCATCCTTGCTGCAGCCTTTTTGTTGCACAAGTGGTACATGAAACGTTCCCAAAAAATCTGGGCTCTGTTCTTGAGGCAGAGAGGCTCAGACTGTTGCCAGACCTTTGAAAGGTTTTATGGGAAGACACGTTGTCAGAAGCTGGACCCACATGGGAATGAAAAGAGGAATTTTGGCCCTGCCTTCAAGGATTCAGCATTGCTTTTAGCCTTACTGAAATGAGTCTAAGTATTGTTATTGTGGTAATCACCCTCCTCCCAAGTGAGATTGCATCTTAGTTATGTCTAAAGGGAAGGTAAATTGTTTACAAAAACTCCATTCATAATATAAATGTAAATGTTTCCTCCCATTTTTCAAGTTAACTCAGAGTCCCAGGAGAGGGAAGCTTCACAGCAGGAAAAGTTCTTGGTTAATGTCAATTTGACTTCATGATATTTTCAAGGCCTGTTTTACTTGTTTGCATTTAGATAAGAATCTGACATCTGGATTTTTGCCCCAGACTTATACAAACCCCTTGGGTGGGTGGGGGGGGAGTAAATATGTTGTTGATAAGTGCTGCCACTTTCTGTAGTGTAAATTAACTGTTGCTAAGTTTATCCTTTGAAAAAAACAAAAGGCTTGTAAATATGATCTTTCCTTCTCTTCTGTAAGAGAAATAGGGACACAGAGATTAAGCATTAAATGGAGAGAGTGCTGTTGGGCAGTAATTGACAGCAGGAATCCTGCCTGCTCCATCCAATCCTCTCTGTTTGTTTAAGCTTCAAATATGCTTGTTTGGAGGTCACACACTTCTGAATTGGTGGAAGGACAATGACAGCCACATGTTTCATAGGTGGTTAAACATTCACTGTCTGGCAAGAAGTGACTTTTCTCTGCAGTGTTTAAAGGCCAGACTGCCCAAGTAGTGGCTCTGAAAAATTGAGAGGGATGTGCCCTCAGGTAGGAATGGAATCCAAAGTTCAGCCTCTTCCCTTGCTGCCCTGCAGGCACATCCCAGGGCTGGGGAAAGGAAGGGGAACCTCCCAGCCTGCTTTGGAGCTGCAGGGGGTGTCTTGACCCTGAAATTTGCTGCAGCTGGGTGTGATCCCAGTGGAGCCTCAGGCCAGTCACTCCCTGATTTTCTCCTGGTCCCTTGAGAATATGGAGTTTATTGAGTGCATCCCCTTTGGAGATGCACAAGAGTGGCTGCACCACACTGAGTGTTTTGGAGCCAGGAGGGAACTTTGCTGCAGTGCCAGGCTTCTGGTGTGCACCCCATGCCACAAACGTGGCAAACCCCTGGGGCTCCAGCACCCCCACGTGCTGCTGTCCCCTCTCCCTGCTCTGTCACACTTGTGGCTTTTGTGCAGCAGCCAAACCACTCCTGCAGCCTCCCAGCGAGATGACAGCTCTGTTGGAGGGGGAAGCTCTGTTCTGCTGGATCCCCTGCCCATGGGAAGCTGCAGTCACTGATGTCCTTTGCCCTGCAGATCACCAGTGCTGCAGAAACAGAAGCGGTCACCTCCCAGAAGCTGGTGAAGGGACACGCGTACTCGGTCACCGGGGCAGAGCAGGTAGGTGTGCCACCCTAGGGAGCAGCAGGGTCTGTGTGGGGGGAGCCACAAACCCATCTTCAACATTGCAAATTCCTAAGTGTCACCCATCTTGCTGAATTGGGTTTTGAGTCTCTTCTTTCTGAAGGAATGCTTAATTAGTTGGTATGTTTTGGATAAACACAGATTTGCCTTCTTGGGTGTTTGACCAAAAAAAAAAAAACCTCTTATTCCATGAGCGTGGCTATTTCCCACTGAGCAGGGTGGTGGGAATCTCTGTGCAGAAGGCATGCTGTCCTCTGCTGGTGACCAGGCCCTTCAGTGCATTTCTGTACAGCAGGCCACACTTTTTTTACCTTAGAAGCATAGCAAGAAGTGTCCTGAGCAAAAAAAAAACCCAAAACCCCCATGTATTATTGTCCCCAAAATGGCTGCTGAGAAGCACCTTTCAGCTGGGCTTGGTGTTCGAGGGGCCTGCCCAAGAGTGGGTGACTGGTGAAGGCAAGACAAGACAAAGGAAGCAGATCATGGCATCCTTCCATGTGTGCAGTAGGTTTTTGGTTTAGATCACTGGTAATTGTTTCTGAAATACTTTTTGAAAGCTCAGGGTGAGGTGTAGAGAGCTGCTGACATGCTGTGCTGGTTTGTGGGTGTGCATTTGGTCTTCTTCTCACAGCAAAAGCCGGGAAGAGGGAAGTTTGTTCACCTTAATTCACAAGTGGGCATGATTTAGCCAGGCTGCTCCTTTGCAGGTCTGTGCAGATTCTGTAAGGACAGTGCATCTGGGGTGTCACCTCTGGACTGCAGAGACCTGCAGATGACAAGAGGAGGGCTGAGGCTGCTGCTCCGTAGGGCATTGGTGTGGTCAGAGGGGTTGTGGCCAGTCTCAGTGTCCTGGCTGTTGTAACAGGCTCCTCCAACCTATAAACACGGGGGCAAAAAGGCATTTGAATGTGAAGAGACAATTTGTACCTAAGTGATGTCTTCGAGAAATGTCTCTGTACCTGCTTTTTTGGTTTTTGTATAGCAGTTTTACATTCCCTTTGCTTGTAAGCACATCAAAGGTGATTTTTTTAGCAGCACAAATCAGACATTTTGGTTTCTATGGGCTTTGGTTTGTGCAAGCTGCAAAACTTCTCTGGACAAGCCTGGCTGTGTGAAGCTCACTCAGAATCAGCTGCACTTTTGTCTTTTAGACCAAATGTGTGCATGCTGTCATGCCTAGCACCGAGATACTTGATCTGTCATGTCTTTAATTACTGGAGAGGATGAGGGAGGGTGGTGCTGAGTCCCTGGTGCCTCTCCATCCACTTCTGATCCCATCAGGTGAACTTCCGAGGAACCGTGCAGAAGCTGATCAGAATCCGAAATCCCTGGGGAGAAGTGGAGTGGACTGGGAAATGGAATGACAAGTGAGTCAATGGCTTCCTTGTTGCCAGTAGCCCTTTACTGCAGGGGTGCAGTCGTGTTTCTGTGCTTTTCTGTCTGTTCCCTACCTGAAATTCCTCTGTAAGTCCTGTCTGGATGTGGTGTTCACGTGGAACTGTTTCAGAGAGAAGCATCCCCTTGCTCCCATCTCCCTTGCAGCCGTCACAGTACGTGGCACCTTTCATGCAAATTCCAGCCTTTGTGTAAAATGCAGAGATTTGGTTGGTGAATCCTAGAAAGCTCCCTGTAGTTTTTGCTTATTTAACAGCCTGGATTCAGTGGTGAGCTTCTGAAAACTCACTTTCTAAAAGGGCTTTAAAAATCCATTTCTGCTGTTAGCCATGAAAGCTGGAGTTTACTCACTTCTGTGGCTGGGCAGTTTTTATTCTGACTCTTCCTTTTTCTGTCTCAGTCCAGACATTGCACTTTCTAAAAATAACACTCTGTTTCTCATCCTTTACCTTGGATATTTGAGAAGTGAGGTATTTTATGTGCCAGGTCCATCTATTTTTAATTCTGCAGTGATTTGAGAATTCTGGAACTGCTAAAAGTTAGATCTTGTGCCAGAACAGCCACATTAAAGTTTCACCTTTCCTATGGGCTGTAGCTGATGTGGGGTTCTCTTCCAGCTGCCCAAACTGGAGTGGTGTTGACCCTGAGGTGCGGGAGCGACTGACCAGGAGACACGAGGATGGGGAATTCTGGTGAGCGTCACATTCCAGCAGAAGGGAATTGTTGTATTTGCGGGGTGCCCTGTGGCATCTGACTCCATGTTCTCAGAAGGCTAATTTATTATTTTATGATACTAGAATATATTAAAAAATGTTATACTAAACTATACTAAAGAATACAGAAAGGATATTTACAGAAGGCTAGAAAGATAATAATGAAAACTCCTGACTCTTTCCAGAGTCCCAATACAGCTGGCACTGATTGGTCATTAAGTCAAAACAATTTGCATGAAACCAATGAAACAATCTCCAAACACATTCCAAAGGAGCAAACCACAGGAGAAGCAAATGAGATAAGAATTTGTTTTCCTTTTCTCTGAGGCTTCTCAGCTTCCCAGGAGAAAAATCCTGGGCAAAGAGATTTTTCAGAAAATGTGACAGTGACAGGGAATGTCAGCTGCTCTGCTTTTATTCATGCAAAGCAACCTCTCCCAGTTTGCTCTCCAAGACGAGTGTGCAAATTCACCCCAAGCCCTAGTGCTAAATCCCAGTGGCAGGGAGGGAGGATGGACACCGTGGTGGGATGGAAAACCCTCCTGAGGAGAGATTGCCAGCAGCGTTGTCTCCCATAGGATGGCGTTCAACGACTTCCTGAGGCATTACTCCCGCCTGGAGATCTGCAACCTGACCCCAGACACCCTGGCAAGTGACAGGTACAAAAAGTGGAGCCTGCAGAAGCTGGATGGCAACTGGAGGAGAGGAGCCACTGCAGGGGGCTGCAGGAACTACCCAAGTAAGGAAAACTGGAAACCTTTTACTTGTCCGCTTGTCCTTTCTCTGGGAGCTTCCAGGAGATGGTTTGGGATGAATTATGGGATATCTAGGACTAACCTCCAAAAAGTCTGGGAAAAGTGGCTCCCTGGTGAGGGTCTGTTGTGGTTGTAAAGGCTGGGGTGGGGGTGGGCAGGGCAGTGCATTGGTTTTCTCTTCTAACAGCTGATCTTGGCAGTCAGAGCCACATCTGTCACGCCTGTCATGTTTAAATATCATCACGGTTGCTATCAAAGAAGCCTCTGAGTAGTTTGTTAAATCCACTTCCCAGACACATTCTGGACGAATCCTCAGTATTTGATCAAGCTGGAGGAAGAAGATGAGGACCCTGATGATCCTGAGGGGGGCTGCACTTTCCTCATTGGGCTGATCCAGAAGCACCGTCGGAGGCAGAGGAAGATGGGCGAGGACATGCACACCATTGGCTTTGCCATTTATGAGGCAAGGAAGGCTGACAGGACAGGGGAGGAAAAGGGAAAATCCAATTTAATCAATCCCATAAATGGGATAGTGCAGTTCCCATGCTGGGCTTTCCATCAAAACTCAGATGCGTTGAGTTGGACAGCAGCTGCAGCAAGGAGGCTGTAAAGAAACAAAAAGCTGTGTTGTGCTTGCTTAGCCCATCTCCTTTCCTGCTGATGGAAAGGTCAGAGAGCCAGAAGTAAGAAAGAGGAGATGGGGAGAAATAGTAGGGAAATTGAGCCTACAGTAAAAATCCTGGTGGGCTGCAGGGAGGAGTTCAGCAGGAAGCCACACCCAGCCTGGCTGTGGCTCTGGCTCTGGCCACACTGCCCCAGGTGAGCCTCACCTGCCTCAGGGATGGAGCTGGGAGCTGAGCCAGCACTTGGCCTTGGGTGATGTGGGCTCAACACCTACCTTCCTCTCAAGCCAAGTCTTTTTTCCTTTTGTTTTGTTTTGCTTCCCCCCCCCACCAAGAATGTGGATGTCCTTGCTAAGTAAAGGTGAAAAGAAGATGGAGATGCCATTCACCACTCAACAAGCAAATAACTCTCTCCTTTTCTCCCTGCAGGTGCCCCCAGAGGTATGTGCCATGGGTTGGTGGTCGAGGTGCAGAGTTGGGGCTCAGTGGCTGGTGGGAAGAAGAGGTTCAGGGGATCCTACTTCACTGCAGGACAACATGACTGCACAGAGTCTACAGTTGGAGGCCATTGATTCTGGAAGGGGCCTTGAGATCATGTTGCATTTTTAGAGTGTCCTGTACTGGGATAAAAGTGTTCAGTGCTGTAAAAACTCCCCAGAGCAACTCTTCTGTGGCTCTCCTCTCAGCCCAGCTGCACACTTGCTCCCCCAGAGCACAGCTGCTTTTTCCAGGTTTGCACAAGAGCTCATGTTTGACTCATGAATAATATTCCAAGGAGGTGGTTATATTCATTTCCCTAAGCACCACCTCTTTTGGTTTCTCTCTATTTCTACCTGCAGGCAGCTAATAGCACACCCTGGGAGTCACAGAGGGGTGGCTGTTGCTCCTCAGAGGAAGGAGTGAAGCTCAGCAAAACCCCTGGGTAACCCCATTACTGGGTTTGCTGTCCCTGTGAGGGTCTGTGTGAAGCAGCTGAGGCATCCTGTGGCTCTTGAGGCTGTGCCCAAACCAGTGGCTTTTATGTAAAGTATGGTTTCATCAGGAAAAGAAATTATGCTGCTGGTTAATTAAATTTCTTATGTAATTTCTTAATGCCTTAGTAGGACTCTGTCACTCACCCTAGTTGTCCAAATATTTCATTTCCATAAGAAAACTGATTCTCACTCTTCTTTCCCCCAGAAGGTGGAATTTTATCTCCCACTATGCAGCAGGTCTGACAGGTTTTTCAAATTCTTCCTTCATTCTTAAAAATCTGGGAGGACAGGAAGGAGGAGGTTTCTGAAAGATGCACATTCCTGAAGCTGGTTTCTAGAGCTGAAGCAGCCCACACCTGTAAGACTCTGCAAAAATAGTTCATTCTGGAAGATCACAGAATTACAGAATGGTTTGGGTTGGAAGGAACCTTAAAGATCACTCAGTTCCAACCCCCTGCCACGGGCAGAGACACCTTTCACTAGATGTTTCACTCCAAATATGATTTTATTTTATTATTTTGGGTTTTTTTATTATTCTTGGAGCCTTCCATGAGCAGGCTCTGCTCTGACCTGGGAGGCAGAGCTGAGCTGCAGGTGGCACCAGCTCTGGAGACCAGAGGGACATGGCTCATGAGCCATCTCAATGTAAAGAAAAATGATTGGTGGAAGAATGTGCCCAATGTCTTCAGCCACCATCATCATCTGCAAAACCAAAAGCATGACCCGAATGATTTATTGCAACGATCTGCAAAAGATATTTGCAGCCACATCTCAGGAGTGCCACTCCCCTTCTCTTCTTTTTCAGTTCTATCAAGCTGACATCTTTTTTATTTTCTTTTCCCCCGACATATCTATGCTATTTTAAATTTGTAATTGTGAACACATGCAGACAGCAGTGGGTTGTTTTTTTCCCCCTTTCTTTGCTTTTCCTAAGTTTTCTGGCCAGACAAATATTCATCTGAGCAAAAACTTCTTCCTGACCAACAAAGCCCGGGAAAAATCCAATACCTTCATCAACCTCCGGGAGGTGCTGAACCGCTTCAAGCTGCCTGCAGGGGAATACATCATCGTGCCCTCCACCTTTGAGCCCGACAAGAATGGAGACTTCTGCCTCAGGGTCTTCTCTGAAAAAAATGCAAACTCCACGTGGGTAGCTTGTGGTGACCATATTACAGCAATGGGCACGTGGGGGATTAATAATAATAATAATAATAATAATAATAATAATAATAATAATAATAATAATAATAATAATTTTATTGCTTTTGTTTTCCCAATTCCTATTTAATTAAAATTAAAAGGCTTAGACATGTCACATCTTAAAGAGCAGCTGGGCTAAAGCCTGAGGAAGGGCTGTGGGCTCTTTTGGATTGAGTTGCCCTGATTCAAAGCAAGCAGAAACCTTCCTCTAGCCTGCAATATTTTGCTGCATATTCCTGCAGCAGTGGGAAACCCGGGGTGTTTGTTGGATTGAATAATCCATTATTCAGCTTTTGATGGGCCCTTAGGAGTTCTTGGGTACCATCTGTAGGTCTGGTGCTCCCTCAGCATGAGACACATCAGAATTATGTTAGGGCTCTCACTTTTTTGCTGTTTTAAAGAAGAAATGACTAGACAAAGCTTGATTTGATACCCAAGAACCTGGTCCTGTGCTCAGTAGGCAAAAAAAAGACCCGAAGGGTTATGTGAGCCCCAAAATCCTGCCTGTGGCACCACAATTTGTAGTGTCTTTTCAAACTCTTGTTGGCATAGCTGGCAAAATACAGCTTTCTCTGTGCTATGCTGTGTCCATAGCTGATTAATGCAGTAATTTTTGAATGCTCATTGTTATTTTCATATTTTCAAGAATCTCTCTTTAACTGAAGTTTGAAGGAAAAGGATCATAAACATGATTTGTTTTTATTTGAATATTGATCTCTTTCTCTTTCCAGGGTGATAGATGATGAAATTGAAGGCAATTTTGATGAGGTACATGAAATGAAATGTTTTCAGTTGAGATAATTTTGTTGTAAGGGGGGGTTAGAGTGCCTGTTCCTGTGCAGGGTGATGGCTTCTATAGGCATTATCAAGAAATATTGTCCCACTATGGGAAAATGGGAAAAGATCCTTCAATATCCATATCTGGGTGTCAAGCATATGGAAATATCATCAGGAATGTAATGGAAACAAGTGTCCTTTGTCTAGAACTTGGACTTCCCAGGCAGAGGTACATCTCAAGAGTTAACTGGAGCCACAGGAAATTCCCTTTGTTCTCCAGGACTCCAGGAGTGCAGCTTTCAGCAGCAGGGCCCTTTCTGCCTGTAATGCTGTTCCAGCAGTAACTAGTGGCTCACCATATGTTTAGTCTTGCTGGACCTGGGGATGCTTTGCCTACTAATGCATATACCCCATGTGTAGTGGGTGTTTTTTCCAGCATTTACAATGCCAGTATTTTGAAGTGCCCCTGAAAATAAAACTGAATGAAATCATAGTAAAAACTACTTTGTACATTCAACCTTGCCAGTTGAATTTTTCACTAAGGGCAAGGAAATGCATTAAGTCTTTCTCATTCAGAAACTTTTCCCCTTCCCCTTTTGACATTCTCTGTTTCTGTCTTTTAGACTGAGATCAGTGAAGATGACATCGAACCCAGCTTTAAAAAGCTTTTTGGGCAGCTAGCAGGAAATGTGAGTGTTTTTCTGGTAACATCTTACTGGCATCCTGGTGAGTGGGTGTCACATTCACATTCTCTGAAAAATCCCTTTGCCCAGGATTTTCCTCCTGGGAAGCTGAGAAGCCTCAGAGAAGAAGGAGAACAATTTTATCTCATTTGCTTCTCATGTGGAATGTGTTTGATGATTGTTTACCCACAGGTGATTGTTCCATTGGATTCTGCTGTGAGTTGTTTTGACTCTTTGGCC
>JAYDZK010000169.1:7374262-7386109 GCA_034509185.1 Euphonia xanthogaster
ATGGATGGATGGATGGATGGATGGATGGATGGATGGATGGATGGATGGATGATGGATGGATGGATGGATGGATGGATAGATGATGGATGGATGGATGGATGGATAGATGGATGTTACAGCATCCACCGCATCCCAGCCTTTCCCACACACCCTCCCGTGACCCCTCCCAGCACTGAGGTTTCACCTGGATACTGCTCTTGAGGTTGAAGGGAACAAATCCCATTTGGATTTTCCCCAAATGGAAAATCACAGCAGGAAGGTTACAGGGATTTTGTGAGACAACATAAATTAGGAAATACATGGCCTGGGAAATGGATTTGGAGATATTTATGCTCTATAAAATGGTTCAGCTGGGGTGCTTTGTGTTTGACTATCCCATACCTGAGATTAGATTTTAAAACACCTAAAGAGAAAGCTTATTACCTGGTGGCAATACTTCTTGTTGGCCCCATTTCCCCCCTAAAAAACAGGTTCCAAACAAGTGCCTGCATTTCACTCAATATGGGCAAAAGTGTAGTGCTGAGATATAAGTGGTAGGTGTGCCCAACCTGTGTGTACTCAGGGCTGGTCTTCTTCACTTGATTTAATTTTTGATTATTTCTCCTCTGTTCTACTCTATTCCACTCTGTTCCTCATGTGCAGCCAACACTCAGGTGGCTCAATTCCCTGCCTCCACATTTTCCAGCTCTTGATTGCCCCAGTTTCTTCTTGCACCAGACTGGAACGAGAGGCAAGCCTGAATAGCAGCTAAGTAAATCATTTGGGGCCTGTCTTTAAATTGCTCCCAAAGGAAAGAAACAGAAGTGAAATGAATGTCACAAATGACAGACCTACCTCGGTAACCCTGTTGCAATGCAGAAAAGGTCCATAATATCTTTGGAATTGCAGTATTTACTGAAGATCACCTTCCAAATGAAACAGCAGCAGAGGGAAAAAAATTAAGAAAAAGAGAAAGGATGGTTAGCTCCCACAGAGATATGAATCCTGTTCAGGCATGCACTGGGCTAATTTTACAGCACAGTCTGTGATTTCAATTATCTGATTTGATTTGTGAGCTGGAATATTTCTCTACTCCTGTGTAATACCTGTGTCTTTGTCAATAAAGCAAGCAAGCTCTGGAGGCCCAAGTGCTGTTCAGAAGTGGAGCAATAAAGTGTGTGAGCTGAGAGCAGGGGGTTCCTCAAAAGGCAGTGCTGCTGTGGGATGATAACAAGTGTAAATTAAAGAGTGCAAGAGCCTGGATTAAGGAAGAAAACTGCCCAGATTTGAGCAGGTCATGGGATGGTATAAAAGGGCATTGCTTTTTGGACCACACCAGCTTATACGAGGCTGAAAGTGAGCAGAGCTTGTGCCAAAATTCCTACTGACTGTCAGATGATCTTAGAAGCCAGACCTGGGATTACAAAATTTGCCACTGTTACCTTCTCATCTCCCCAAACACCTCTTCATTCCCCACCCTTCCACACACACCAGGCAGCCCCAGTGCAGAGAAGACTGAGCAGCACATCCCCTGATCCCATTTTTCTATTCCTGCTATTCCTGTGCTTTCAGTGACACAATCCCAGCCACAATTTTCCCCAAGACTCCTGTGTCCATCAGGACTTGTAGGTCATGGTCCTCCCAGCTTCTTCTGCAGTCAGAAAACACTTTAATGATACCATTACAGCACTTCCCATCAGTCTCACTACGCCCCAGCACAATATTTAAGCTCTGTCATCTAAAGCTTGTTAAATTACTTGCCCTGTATTTTATCATGGGTGAGTGGCAGGCCAGAAACAGAACCCAGGAGTCCTAATTTGATGTCTTGTTGGATTAAGAGACAGCACACTGCCTCTGAAAGATAAACACTCAAGAATTCAACAGCAGCACTCTGCATGAGGAGTGTCCCATTTCAATAAATGTGCATTTGTAGGATGTCTGTCCTTGTGACTGAGGTCCCTGAGGCTGCTCCCAGTCCAAACCCACATCTCCTCTGTTGGGTGCACGTTGCACTATCGAATCTTCCAGTGCTCTAAATCCCAATCTTGTTCCTCGTGGACTTATTGGGGAAAACAGCCATTGAAAAGGATCTCTGCTGCCAGTGAAAAAAATCAAGTGTGGGTGGAATAAAAACAAAGTGCAGACATGAGAATGAGGGATGGGGCTTGAATGCTTCTGCCAGTGTTGTGCCCCTTTCCTCAGAGCTACTCTGAGTGGCTATGGTGGAGGCTTTGAACCTGCCATAGAAATTAAGTGCCTCATTGCAGCCAGACTCTCCTTAAAGCCAGGAAAAGCAACAAGCAGTGGGAATGGTCTGTCCAGTGGGGATGGTTTATCCAGAGGCTGCTGGTGTTGATGGGGTGGTGCAGGGGCTGGCAGGAGGGGAGCAGTGGTGTGGAGAGGGGCAGCTTCCCTGCCCATTCCCTGCCCAGCACTGCAGCCCTCTCCTCTCACATCCCACAGGAAAGAGCCACAGAGCCTCTGGGCTCAGGATGCAGCAGCTCAAAGGTGCTTCTGGACATTGACCTAATGGCAAAAATCAGGAGCAACATGAAACTTGCATTTTGCAGATAATCAGGGACATCAAGGTCAGAGTTCTCCTCTCCTTGCAAGTGTCAGAAATGGGATTTTCCACCCCCCAGAACCACCCCATATTCTCAGGCACAGTTTCTGTTGCCACCCACCCCAGGCAGGAGGGGTGTGCATGTCCACAGGTCAGCCTGGAGGCTGGTGGCCCAGGAATAAGGAATGTGTCACCTGGGATGGCAGCTGGGAGGAGACAAGGGGGCTGCAGCATCCCCCCCGGATTGAGCAGGCCCTGTGTGCTCACTGAGGTGAGGACCACGCTGGAAAAATAACAAGCCATCATCTAATTAAGGACTCCTCTGACAGGTGTAGGTGCCAGGAGGTAATTAAGCCTGCAGCTTCACTTTGTCAGCCTTGACTTTCAGGGGCTTTAATTCCTAATTTGTCACAGCACTGGGAACAATGTTCCCCTGCTCCTCCAAGGTGCCTTTCAGGCTGCAGGGGAAGTCCCTCCCCTGGAGGTGTCACACGGTGCCAACCAGAGCTCTGCCACTGGAAATGGGGAAGTTTTGGGAGACGCCAGGGTGTGCTGTGTTGCTCATGCCTGCTCAGAGCTCAGGGCATGCCAGCCTGGAGTACCAGGACAGTCTGGACAGCGCAGCAAGGCCTGGCTTGCCCTGGTGGGCAAAGCTCCAGCCTTCAGTTTTCACTGGTGGTGAGGAGCCCTCTCACTCCTGAGCAAAGCACCAGGGGGGTTGTGGCACAGAGGAGGATGATGGTGCTCACTTCTAGAGGTGAGTGTGACCTACACCTGCACTCACACCCACCTTCCCTGTGTTCTGCCCCAGGTGAAATTGCTCCGGGCAGTGTCTTCACAAAACTTTCATGTGGCATTCACATTCTCTGGAAAAATCCCTTTGCCCAGGATTTTTCTCCTGGGAAACTGAGAGGCCTCAAAGAAAAAGGAAAACAATTCTTATCTCATTTGCTTCTCCTGTGTTGTGCTCATGTGGAATGTGTTTGGAGATTGTTTACCCACAGGTGATTGTTCCATTGGATTCTGGTGTGAGTTGTTTTGACTCTTTGGCCAATCGGGGCCAAGCTGTGTCAGGACTCTGGGGAGAGTCAGGAGTTTTTCATTATTATCTTTTTAGCCTTCTGTAAGTATCCTTTCTGTATTCTTTAGTATAGTTTAGTTTAGTATTCGTTAATATAATATAGTATCATAAAATAATAAATTAGCTTTCTGAGAACATGGAGTGAGATTCCTCATTCCTCCCTGCCATGGGGATCCCTGCAAATACAATAGAGATTAGCACACCCAGCAGCAAGGTGTGCCCGAGGCAAGAGCAGCCTGGGGAGGAGCCCAGCCCAGCCATATGCTCTGCCCAAGAACAGAATTCAGGCCCTGCAGAGATAAAAGTCAAGCCCACAGTTCAAAAGGAGCAGAGATTGTTCACCAGGAGTGCTCAGAAATCCTCTGTGGGAGCAGGTGGGTGACTGCACAGCTTCTGGGATGCACAATTGTGCACACACTTGAGAGCTGACTCTGCACAAGAGCTAAACTCTGTCCTGGGGGAGGCATCTCTCTTACCCACTTATTGTATTTGCAGGGTCCCCTGTGGCAGGAAGGAATGATGCATCTGACTCCACGTTCTCAGCAGGCTAATCTATTATTTTATGATACTATATTATATTAAAGAATACTATACTATATTATACTATTCTAAAGAATACAGAAAAGACATTTACTGAATGCTAAAAAGATAATAATGAAAACTCGTGACTCTTTCCAGAGTCTCAACACAGCTTGGCCCCCATTGGCCAATGAGTGAAAACAACTCACAGCAGAATCCAATGAAACAATCTCCAAACACATTCCACATGAGCACAACACAGGAGAAGCAAATAAGATAAAGAAATGTTTTCCTTTTTCTCTGAGGCTTCTCAGCTTCCCAGGAGAAAAATCCTGGGTAAAGGGATTTTTCAGAGAATGTGAATGCCACAAATCTCTGGGAACTGGTGGTGCTCCTGGGAATGGGAGGTGGGGAGAGCTTCCCACTTGCTTCCATTCAAGGGAGCTGAACTCAAGGGGTTGTTAGAAATTGGCCAGCTTACCCGAAGGAATCAGAGGCTGCAATGGTGTCTGCAGCTCAGAGTGGAACATTTGTTTTCCTCTTTTCCACAGGATGCAGAGATCTCTGCCTTCGAGCTGCGCAGCATCTTGAATAAAATCCTGGCTAAACGTGAGTGCCTTCCTCCACCAGCAGCTTCGGGTGCCACCAGCAGGTTTCCACAGTGGCCATGGGAGCACGGAGGGCACTGCTGACCTGGGCAGGGTCAGAGCCTGGGCTCTGCCCCAGACCTGCTGCTTGGCTCTCCTCATGGCCACAACCACGTGCTCTCTCTGCTGCTTCAGGGGACTGCAGAAACGCTGGGGCTGTGCCAGCCTAGGAGGTGTCTCACAAGCTGTATGCTTTGGCAGGGTACAGATGGGTGTCTTTTATCCCAGCATCTGCCACTGGGAATTGGCTGCCAGGAGGATGGATGGATTTGAATAATCCATGATAATAATCAAGAGAGATATTGCTGCTGTTTTAGTATTGAACCACCCACGAGTGATTCAAGCAGTAGCCCAGCCAATGGTCTGGGGTGTCCCTATGGAGGAGAAGAAACTTTGAAACTCTGGGCTTCTCTTTCTGTGAAGAGATTCCTAGCTTGGCTCTGCATTATTTTCCTTCCCACTAAACAGTGCCCAAGAAACAAGTGCTTGGAAAAATAAGTGTCTCTTTAATTTCCAGAGTGAAATCTTAGCAGGTGGTCAGGGCTGTGCTGTGTGTCTGAGTGCAGCAGTCAGTAACCAGCAATGGGCTGCTGCTGCCCACCAAGCTTGGCTTCATCTTCAGCCTTTCATGAAGCCACCTCCTGCTGACCTTCCTAAGCTAGAAGCCCACGTTGTCCACAGAAGTCCACTTTGCAGGCAGACTGTAAGAGCAGGAAAGCTTTTGCCTCTGTCTCTTGCTGCTGCAGCACGCCCACAAACCAGATTACTCACGCTGTTTGCTTGGGGACACATCCCAGCTCAAAGGATGGCACCACTGGAAGCAAATAAAAGCTGGTTGGAGAGATCATGAGCTACTTAGGAAGGTGCTGTGGTACAGCATGCAGTGATAATCCTGTCTTTTGCTCCTTCCTTACAGGCCAAGATATTAAATCTGATGGCTTTAGTATTGAGACATGCAAAATAATGGTTGACCTGTTAGATGTATCCTTTAAAGCTCTTCCTAGATGGCATTCCCCTTCCTGTGCTGAAGCAGGCCAGCTGCCTCTGCTCCCTGGTGGGTCCATCCTGGTGTACTAATGGCTCCTGAGGTGGAGAAGCTGGCTTTACCCTGATTCCCCTGGGAAAGCCACTCCCTTGTTGTTGTTGTTGTTCACACATGTGTTATCCCAGGCAGTGGGAAAATCCATTATCAAACAAAGTCTGCTTGGAAGCCTTCCCAGTTGTTGGGTGTTCTGGTCTAGCTGGGGACCAAGTGATGTTTGTGCTGGGAAAAGGCTCTCAGCATGCTGAGGATGGCCTTGGCTGCAGGGTTGTTTCACCTCTGTTATCTGGCTGGAGTTGGTAAGAGCATCACAAAGCCACGGCGACTTAGGAAATGGAAAATGAGGGACACAAATAACAGTGTTTTGTTTTGACATGCTATGCAGGAAGCAGAGAGTATGCAGGATTTTAGGAGCTTTTACTCTTAAGATACAGGCAAAAGTGTAGGATAAAGTATCAGGTCTAAGAATAGTTGTGTTCAGCTTCTCTGTGCAGTGGGAGTTGAATTGCAGAGTTGGAAAAAAGGAAAATTACCAGCACGAGGTGCTACTTTTCTATAATTTGGTGTAAAATACAGCAGTCCATAGGCACTCCACGGCAGGTTTTGGGAGCAGTGCCATGACCAGGTTCTTTTGTTAGCTGTTTGCTCTAGAGCTGAAGGTCTCCAAATAGCAGCCTTGGCTGTGGCTTTTCCTGTTTACAATCCAGACCCAGGACTTGTGCTCCAGTAACTGCAAATGTTGAACCCACTCTGCAGAACAAAATGGAATCATCCTGGCTCGTTCATACTTGTAGTGGAAAGACAGAGACCTGCAGCAAGGGTGCAGAAAGAGCTTGTGAACTGGTCATGATTTAAATTAATGATCTTAATGATTTAGAAGGATAGCTTGGACAACAATTGTGTATTCAACAGGATGAGTCCTGGAGAGAGTTCGAGTCCTTCAGAGAGGACTTGAATCCTTCTTCTGTTTGCAATCTTTTTTTGTCATAACTGCCCATGTAAGTACACCAAGCAGAGGGAGAGAAACCCCCTTTTTCTTCCCTCTGAAGAAACTTCCTTAACTCAGAGAAGAATGATGGGAGTGGCAAACTGGGACTGAAGGAGTTCCACACCCTCTGGACAAAGATTCAGAAATACCAGGTAAGACACAGCCCCTTTGGGAGAACAATCACATTAGAAGTGGCTGTAGACTGATTTGTGCCATACAATGTGCAGAGTCACCTTTCCCAGAGCAGGGACTGTGTGTCTGTAGTCCACCAGGTTTTGTCTTTATCTGCTCTGGCTACTGCATTAAAAAAACTTACTTTTTAAAATCACTTTTAAAATAAATGAATGTAAGTACCAAGTCTTTCAGATCAATGTTGCAAAGTGCTTTAAGGCTGCATTTCAAAAAGTTTCACTTCTGCCAGAAGCCAAACCATGCTCTGCATTACTGTCAAGGTTTCCCTTTGGGTTTTGTGTTTTGCAGAAAATTTACAGAGAAATTGATGTGGATCGATCGGGTACCATGAACTCGTATGAGATGAGGAGGGCACTGGAAACAGCAGGTATTTATATTGATCTGTCTCTTCTTCTTCTCTTCTCTTAGAGGATTCCATCAGTTTCAAGCAGGGTTGAGAGATGCTCAGAGCCATACAGTCCCATCTTAACTTAGTGAATTTTGAGCACTCTGGAGCCTTCCCCTCCTGCCACCACGCAGGATCAGGCATTTCATTTTGTACCTTTGTTTACTCTTTGGAAATAGTCTTTAAGAGTCTTTTAAATCCTTGGCATTGTCTTTCCAGGGTTCAAACTGAACTGCCAGTTACATCAGGTCATCGTGGCTCGTTTTGCTGATGAGGATCTCGTCATTGACTTTGACAACTTCGTGCGCTGTTTGATTCGGCTCGAAACCTTGTTCAGTGAGTGCACCCTCAGAACCAGGCAGGTTCTGCTGCCTTGAGATTCCAGCAGGAAAACTGTCCAGGCAGAAATGCCCAAAAGCCCAGGATAAGGTGCTCAGACAAATTCAAACCTGAGATATTAATCTGGCTTCTCCTAGATCCTGGAATGAGTCTTTTAGGCCAGGCTACTGAACCACAGATGGTCTTCCCTGCAAACAACTCTTATGTTGATTAAAAAATAGTAGACAGCAATTGAAAATCTTCAGTCTTGCTCCTGCACAATGACTTTGTCTGATTTGGGGTGTAGGCCATTGTCAAGTTTCAGATTCTGGGACTAAATTCCTTATTGATTCTGAAGCACAAAGAAAGGGAAGACTTTCAAATTAGTTCCTGTATTTACCCTTGTCTATCACCTCTCTCCAACCACAGAAATGTTTAGAAAACTGGATACTGAGAAAAGTGGGACAATAGAATTGAACCTCGTTAATGTAAGTTCATTTAGCTCTAAAACATTTAATTTTTTGGGGGGTGAGGGGGTGTGAATGTAGAGTCTGTCCTGCTCCATTCTGACTGAGGATAGCTGGTTATAAGTACTCACATTTGTGCTGGATTTATCTACATAAGCAGCCTTAGAGAGGTTACCTTTTAAAAACGTACCTACATCACAACATATTCTCTAACAGACACAGTTACTTGCACCAGAAGCCCTTTATCCCTTTGCTGGCAGTAATTTTGGCTTCTTCCCTGTTTTTTCTGTCAACAGACCAAAATGTGGCTGCAGCTGTGTAGGCAAGAGTGAAGGTCTTGCTCATGTCTGCTTCTTTCTGCCTTTCATGTGTGCCCTGTAGATAGGACTAAGTTTGGAGAAAAGTACCCTCCTACGTGTGTCTGACTTGCTTATTACCTGAACATAACTTATTTCTGAACCTGAGAATCCCAAAACTCTGATTTAACTGAAATATAAATTAAAATTGCTCAGGAAAGATCCTAAATTTACTTCTGTAACAACAGGCTGACTATATGCTAGAAATGCAACTCTGCATGCTTGCTACAGGCTTTTTTACTAAATTTAACCTTGTTTTCCTCTTTCTTGTTACAGTGGCTGTGCTTCACTGTCATTTGAGCCACTGGCAGCAGCCTGAGACCTCAACAAGAGCAGGGGCAGGTGAAGATAATCGAGCTCCATACAAGTAATATGCAAACAGGAATGTGCCTTAACTTACACCAAGCAAGCAGATTCTGCATGCAATTGCAAGAAGAAAAGCATCCTCCTTCCACAGAAAAACCTGCAACCTCATTTTTCTGGGTCTGACAGTCTGTGCCTGCTATCATACAGGCTCTGGACAAAGGCTTTAATTTAGTATCAATCCTCAGTGCAAGTTTTGAAAACACTGCTTTGCTAATATCTTTGTATTTAAGGCATTTTACAGGACTTCGGCAAGAAAAGCTCATTATAGCTTGACAATCTGGTTTTAAAAAGTGCTTTTTGAACAACATCCTGCATATTTGAAGTTAGTAAAGCGATAGTAATGCCTATCCAAACACCTGTACTCAGAGATAGGGGTTCCAGGCCCCAGCACTATCCTAGTTAAATATTCTTTAAAGAATTTGAGTAGCAAGTACATCTTTGACCAAAGTGAGCATTGATGTGCCTGGAGCAGGAGGCTGTTGGCAACAAGATTTTTCCAAGAGAAAGCCCATGCTTTCAGGTGGAATCCAAGAAAAAAGCCCATGCTTTCAGGTGGAATCTTGTGTTCCTGTATCTTATTTATCTTCCTTTGCAATACAAGAAAGTATTTAAATAAAAAAAAATAGAAATAAAATTTGCCAGACTGTTATTTCTGCTGAAAATAAGCACTTTTTGTTTCTTTTCTTAGAGATAAATCATCACAGTGCACATGCAGAGCCTTTTGCTTCCAGGAACAGAAGTTGCTGCCCTTTAAACAGGAAAACAAGCATGGTGGAGCTGATTGTGGATGTGTGGCAGTTAATGAAATGTTAGATAAGCTGATACTTTTAAAGAAAAATGCTTGAACAGCCCAAGGTTTCTAAGACAGATAACTGATACTATATATACCCCACACTCAATGCTGCTGCCTTTAGTTTCCCCACGTGAGGAACTGTGGGGAAATTTCTTCCTTAGAAACTGTTTCTTCCTTATGGACACCTTTTCAGAAAGCAGCAGGACTTTACCTAGCAGGAAAACAGGGGCCTGTAGGGTGAGGCACTTTCTAAATACCCTTAAGGAATTATTTGCTCCTCTGTTAAATACTGTTCAGTATCAAATTATTGCCAAATAGAGATAGAAAGGATAGCTCTATGGGAAAGGTTTTATTTGGACAATACTTAAGGAAAAAAACCCAACTTGGCACAAGTATGTCCCTTAGCTTTTAAGGTTAACAATGTGTCACTAACAGATTCAGCTCAATTTTAAACGCAGAAAACCTACCTTGAATGGCTGGGGGAGGAGGGGTTGAGTTCAATACAGAAAGTAGCTGAAAGTTAGTGCAATGTACAACAGCGGTGTGTCTTTACTAGCAACATTTCTAATAAAAATCACTATTAAAATACCCAGAGTTAAAGCTTAAGAGGAGATAAAAGTTTAATGGTGGAGTAAAGAAGTAGAGTAAAAACAAATACATTGTCAAGGACTACAGGAAGTTTCTACACTTAGTCTTCAAAGTACAAAATACAATAAATACATGAGGCTCTTTGTAAAAAGAGGAATCTAAAACTACATTTCTGTTACAGCACATGATATTTTGAATACATAGAATTTCTAAAATGCTACAGCTTTTTTAAAAGTTATTGCTTAATGGACTGGTCATGTGGTTGTCACTCTTCAGATGCACTTAAGTTATTTTAGCTTCTTTTAACAAACATTCTGCTTCCAGCAATAAGTAGTTGGGTGCTGTGCACATACTTCAATTTCTCCCATCTGGAAAAAGCCTCGGGATAAATTTGGACAAAGCCAAGTTGTCTGTTTCATGATGATTCCTTCAATGGCAATTTCAAAAGGTCCTTGTATTTAATGCAGAAAAGAAGCGAAACTCTCTTCTGCCATGTTTGAAGACAGCTGGGTGGGTACTTGAACATAATGGCTTGATTTGACCAAAGGCAGCAGAATTTCTTTTGCTTGTAAGCATTATTTCATCGTGTACAATGCCCTCATCCATTTGCTAATGCATCAATCCTTCATTTGTTTTCAGAGCACATTTTTCATAGCTTTCAAATTACATTGTCATTGAAATAAGTCTCATGATATTGGAACCAACACAAAATGGACTTTTTTCTGCAAGTTATCCATGATTAGTACTTCAAGAATCTGGCTTCTGTACTATTTCATGCCAAGCTTCTTTGTCTAGGTTTAATCCTTGGATACAGCTGAGGGTAAAACAGAAATGAGGTTTAAAAATTTAGTACTTTAAAAGGTTACTTTTTTAAAAGAAAAAAATAAAGGACCACAAACCCCCTCTCTTTGGTGCTACAATTCTAATGTAACCCACAGTAGCAAAAGCATGGTTATAAAAAACACCCAGGGCACTGATGAATATGAATTTAGCAGTCTTAGGCAAGCTTAAAAAATACTAACTGGGTCAGTACAAAAGGAAGGTATTGAGCAGCACATAATTGAGTACTTTCAGCTCTACCCAGATGGGTGGGCCAGGAAAAGCATGTGGCTTTGTAAGTCGAGAGACTTCTGAGGTCAGTGAACTGTGGGATTGTTCCCTGTTTTATAAATGGGACCAGAGAGGTCAAGTCTGGTTTGCTTTCTCTCACCTATCAGCTTTTATGGCAGTATAGCTTTGGGCAAGCTGGAAACATCTGGCTGCAGAAGGACTGTGGAAGTGGAGGAGCTTTAGAGAGTGGAGGGTGGGTGGCCAGTTCCATGAATGGCCTGCCCAGCAGGAAACTGGTCCCTGCCAGCCTGTGGCCACTGGGCCATGTGCTGGTCACACACACACAGGGGCACAGGGGAAAGCTGACAGGACACAGCTTGGCACAGCACACAGCAGGGACAAGCGTGGCATTCACATTCTCTGAAAAACCCCTTCACCCAGGATTTTGCTCCTGGGAAGCTGAGAAGCCTCAGAGAAAAGGAAAACAATTCTTATCTCATTTGCTTCTCCTGT
>JAYDZK010000169.1:7386617-7399820 GCA_034509185.1 Euphonia xanthogaster
TGACTTTTCTTCTTTTCTCAGGGACTAAGACAAGGCCAATGACTTCACCACAAGGTCTGTCTCAGCCTGCTGTGATTTCACCACTGTTAGAGATGAAGTCAGCCAGCTACAGTATCATAGCACCCAACAGTATTATCTTACTAGCATAGGGAGCCAGGGAGTCACTAAGAAGGGTAGAGCAGTGATACAGATAATTTAATCCTTGTTTTTATTCAGTACACCTAGCTGCAAAAGGATAAAAGCAACTATGATAAAAATAAGAATATATTAATCTACCAGATGTTTTCCTCTTTGGTGAACATCACAGACTAGAATTCAGCTGCTATATTAAAAGGCCAGTAATTGCTTTGGGGAGTCACCACGGGATATTTCAGTGGCAGGAGTGTCACAGTTAATAAATACTGTGTAGTTTTCCCCAAAGATTCTGTTGGGATTGTGCTTACAAAGGTAAGTTCTGATCTCCAGTTTAAGCTGTGCTGCCTTGTGCTTTTTTTTCCCCCTAGAAGCACAGGTGTTCCTTGTGTTCTTACACACCTGTGCTCAGGCTCAAAGGACAAGCTTATGAACAAGCACTACATGCACAATTCACCCCAGGGCAGGCAAAAATCAAAAAGCTGCCATTTCAACCTTACTGTGCAGGGCTGGTGGCTGCTCTCAATTTAGAAATGTTTACTTTGGAGAGGAAAAAACTGAGCAGGAATAGTATGTTAGGCAGGATTTTAGAGTACATGGTGTGTAGGCCTGACCTGGAAATGATACAGACATGAAAACTGATTTTGCAATAGACAGAGTTGCTCTGCAAAATCCAAGCAGTTTAAGAGTAAGGATTATCTGCATGAGGAAGGAGGCTCAGCCTCTTTCAAGCATCATACATCAATCAGCTAAAATTCACAGTGGTTAATCTTGGAGAACCTCTTATCTCCAGCACCAGGGCAACTAGAACTGCAGAAAAAAGCTTAATGGAATTTTTATACATGTGTCCATCTGCCATCATTTTCTAGCAACTCAGCTATGAGGAGAAATACAGGGACATAATTGAAAGTATCTTATTTGTACACTGTTGTTTTTAATAAAAGGCAATACAAAAGGTGATGAGAGGAGAGGCCATTCATGTAAGGCCTTAGACATTAGTTAGTTAAATCTTCCTTTAAAAGCATAGGAGAAAAAGATCTGCCTTTACTGAGCTATGTAATCTGTTTTCCAACACTAGAAAAAAAGATAACCTAGATTTTTGCAGTGTTTATCTTCTTTGATCAAAAGGTGCCCTGTGTACACAGGGAAGGACTCATGACTCACTCTTCATGCAAGTTTCAGTTCTGAAGGCCCTTTGTGCTAGTACATCACTTTTTTGAAACGGGGAAAATTCTCAAAAAGTCATAGAATATCCTGAGTTGGAATGGACCCTCCAAGGAATCCTTGAGTTCAGCTCCTGGCCCTACACAGGACAGCCCTAAAATCACCCCATGTGCCTGAGAACATGTGTGGTATTTTCTGAGACCCTGTGTTGTTGGAAGGAATGATGAATTTGACTTCATGTTCTTAGAAGGCTAATTTATTATGATTTATATTATATTAAAGAATACTATACTAAACTATACTAAAGAATACAGAAAGGATACAGACAGAAGGCTAAAAGATACTAATGAAAAACTCATGAGTCTCTTTTCAGAGTCCGACACAGCTTGGCCATAATTGGCCAATTAGTAAAAACAATTCACACATTGGATAAACAATCTCCAAACCACATTCCAAAGCAGCAAAACACAGGAGAAACAAATGAGATAATATTGTTTTCCTTTTTCTCTGAGGCTTCTCAGCTTCCCAGGAGAGAAATCCCGGGCAAAGAGATTTTTCAGAAAGTATGACAGTAACAAACATGCTCAAGAAAGCCTTATTCACACATCATGTCTGGATAAAAGGGCTTTTTTTTCTTCTAAGATGGTGAGACAAGGCTGGTATTAAGGCCTGCTGTGTATAGCAGGGTGGTGATACACGTTGTTCTTATGGGCACCCTGATATATGGTCTCCTTGAGCCAGGTCCCATAAGCTCTTGGAGATTTATATCACACCCAAGATAGCTCAGCTACCTTAGAAGGCATAAAATCAGCAGGATGGCTTCTGTGGTAGTTTTGGAAACAGAAAAGTTTTAATAAGAGGCAAAATAACAAAACTCTTTACAGAGGAAACCTGAGCCAGGTGCAAGAGGCTCTTGGTATAACACCTCACAAAAGCAGTTAGTTTCTCTGTTCTCTTCTTTTTCTAGTAAATTGCTCAGGTGGGACTTTGTGGCTCCTGTCCAATCGGCTATCCTTAAGTTTGAGATGAAGTTCCCAAGATCCTATGAGGTGTCTCTTTTGCTAATTGAGGAGAGAAACTTCTGGGCTTTTTTCCTTTTTAAGGAGACAAAGTATAGTTTTGTCACTCCATCCACAGGGGACACACTCCTATAGCACCCATTAATCTGTGTTAAGTACCTTCAACAGAGGCTGTTAACCCACTCTGCCATTCAACTCCCTAAATAAATTCAACTCCCTAAATAAAGATGGAGAATGTCCATTCTTCCAACTCCCTAAATAAAGATGGAGAATGTCACCTCCTTCCTCTGGACTCTTAAAGCTGCACACCTCGATGCAAGAGATCCAAGGAGAACTCAATGCTGAGTACACTCCACATCCAGGGGTGGGGTTGTTTTTTTGGCTCTGGAAGCAGCCAGGACTCACCCCTAGCAGGTTTCTGGGCACGTAGCCTTCCTTGTCATTGAGCCGTGCCCACCACCACTCGATCTCCTCCTCATCCTCACGGCGCAGGATTGTCATGCAGTCTCCTTCCTTCATGGACAGCTCGTCGTCGTTCTGAGCCTCATAATCCCACAGCCCATAAATCACTCCTTTGTTCATGATCCCCATCTTCTCCTGCACTCCTGCAACATTGCAAACGCAGAGCAGCTCAAGTGAGAAGAAAACATATAAATAAAAAGGATGACAGGAGGGAAGACTCCTTTATTCTTACTGAAAGACAGTCCAGGAAAAAAATCCCAAAATTCCTACTGACTTGGCACCATATTGCCTACTCAGAGTTGGCCCTGGAAGAAGTGGCTTTGTGAAGTTACTTACAGCAGACAGATTCCTTCCTTAAACATGCTCAAAAAATACAAGGCAAATGGGGAGAGCAGCCCTGACTGATAAAAGGTTTTATTTTTGTGCCCACGCTTTCTAGATGTAAGTGATAAGCAAGAAACACTTTCCATACTCTTAGTGCAACAGTAATCTCCTTCTGTCACAGACAGATAGCAATACCTGCTTGGGTTGACCACCACTGTCATTTTGATGCTTGTGGGGTCATTTGCCACCCGGGTCATTTTATTTCAGAACTTTAAAGCACATTGCATCTCAGCCCTATACCTGAGAGATCTGCCTGCTTCTCTGCAGCTGCTTTTGGTTATCTCAGCAGTTCTTCATTTCTAACACTATTTTCTTTTTTTTTTTCTTGTTTTAAACACTGCCTTCAGAAACACAATTCTGTTAAATGATTTCTGGACCACACGCACGCACCCTGCAGGGTTATTCAGAACTTGCTCATTTTACAGCTGTAGCCAGAGATTATACTCTTCTTTCTGTACCCATTTCCTCAGCCTCTAAGCAGAAAACTGGAAAAGGTATCTTAGTTTGTACACCAGTTGATTTTCTCTTAGGTAATTACTTTAAAATACTGAATCCTGCTGTGGGTTTTTTTTTTTTTTTTTTTTTTTTTGTTGGCTTTAGAATTTTCAGGAGCAGAGAATACGCTGCACACTCCATCACAAAACTCATCCCTTCCCTTTTCATCATGTACCTATTAGCACCTACATCTGCTAAAGGAAGCATCTGCTCAAACCAAATTCTTCACCTCTGCACACCAGCTCAGCACATAACATTAAATTACTTCCTGTGCATGATAAGCTCTGCTCAGAGAAACTCTTCCCTTGCTTTGACTTTGGTATAATTAGAGGTTTGGCCAAAGCCATGCTCTGCACCCAGGGAAGGGAAGATTGAACACTGAGCATCAAAGCAGACAAAAAAGATTCACACAATGCATGTGGTGTCCTAAAGGGGTGTTTGTAGTCACGCCAGGGTAGTGGGGCAAACAGAGCCAGCACAGGCATTCCATTTAAGAAAGTGAAAATTTCCCTACTTCAGCAGCATCAGACTTGTGATTTAATCAATGATAAAGGATGATTGGTTTTATTTAAACGTACCTGTACCTCTTCCTTGATATTTGATATCATTTGCAACAAAAAAGATTAGGTGAATCAATGAATTACACCAGGGTTTATTAGCTTAATAATGAGTTTAGAGGGCCAGGTTTTAGTGCAGTTCTGGAAACAGATACACATTCCCAAACTTTTTACAGAATCAGTTTTAGGCAGGGAATAATTTCTTAAGTAACTACAGGCAAGCAGAGCCAGTCTTAGGAATAGGACTAATTTCTGATGAAACAACAAGGAACTTTGGTAGCTGAACAGCCAATACCATGAAGAGATGGTTTCAGTGGTTTCAGTCTGGAAAAACTGGCCAAACTTAATAGGCCAAAGCCTTACAGTCCTTTCAGGACCCATCAAAAATTATCTCATAACACAAGAAGATCCCAAACTAAACAAAAAACAAAGTATCAAGTGAAATCATCGGATGGCAGGTCATAAAAAACCCCACAAACAAAAAGCATGGATTTCTTCATGCTGCATCTAATGAGACCCATGGACCTCCTTTCCACAGGATCTCATGGCAGTTTATCTGAATCTAAGAATTCAACAAATTCCTGAAAGAAATCCCTCAAGAGCTGTTCAACACAAATAGACCATCTCTCAATTCATGCCTGAGTTAAAACCAGTTTAAAATATTAGACAAGTATTTATTTATTGAATCCTACAATTTTCGTTGGGTATTTGGTGTTGATGACCTCCCTCAGAGTCTGGATACAAAACCAAATGGATTTTTGATGCCAGTTAAAAAGGCTTCCTCCCTTTACAGAGAAAACTATATATTTGGCACCAAAGACACAGTTTTCAAGCTTAGTGAGGACAGCTGGACAGACTGTTTTGAAATCTCCTGGCTTAGGAGCAGCTTAGAGAAACTCAGCTCTTGGCTGTGCCACAAAAGCAGAAAGGCAGTTTTACAGCTTTTTCTGCTGTGTTACATTGCTGTTACTCTAACCTCTTGCAGAGAGATGACACACCAGCTGGTGTGTGCCTAGGGGACATGAGCTACATACAAAACAGAGAAAAGTAATTTAAAACCTCATTACACACAAAACATACAGTAAAGTAATGTAAAACCTCACTGCCTAATACTCATCACACCCTAGGGGGAATTCATTTTCTCCATTCAAAGATGGTATCTCTGTAGCCTTACTATTTGAATAAAATCTAAAATTAATATGGGATTCCTTTTTAAATGCAAGTGAAGAAAAAGTCAAACTCAGTGCTTACTAACATCCATCAAGGCAGGACCTTGGCAATACCTTTTCTGGTTCTAAGGTGCACATTAAGAAATACTCATTTCAAGACACCAGGTAACAGCCATGAACTGCCCACTGACATATCCATACCACTTTTGTTTTCATGTAAAGAAGTTCTTACGTGGCAAGATTCACCTAATTGGTGCATCTGTCAATGCACATGCTTCAGTCAAAGCTTTTAATAGAAAGAAACCTTCTGTTAATCAGCTCTCCTCCACAGGGTGAGTATTTCGAAGTTAATCTCAATGGAACTCAGGAAGCTGCTGAAGCTGGTGAAAACCTCTCTCTTTCCAAGAGGCACAGGCACCTAACCTGAGTGTGCAACTCACCCCTCCTACTGCACCAATGAAGCGAGAGGTGGCAGGGTGTCAGAACCCAGGACATTCCTCTGGCTGCCCTGAAGGACTCCAGGCCCGGGCAGGAGGCTCAGGGACCTTGGCATGGAGCCAAAGACACCTGAGCCTTCAATTTTAGCCCATGGAAACAATTACCAACTTTGTGCAAAGATTTACAAGCCACAAGGGTTTGAGTAGAATGATAGTGAATTTATCACCAGGTAAAAATGTAGAATTTTGGGGATTTAGAATGGGGGTGCAAGAGGCAAGATGGAGGAATCTGGGAGTGTCCAGTCTTTCTTCTTCTTGTCCTCCATCTTCTGCTGTGATGGTGACACTTCTGGATTGGTTTAGAATAGGGACAGACTGTCTAACATTGGTGATAGGTACTGGGAAATTATTATAAATAAAGTACACGTAGTTTTTTAGTATAAAAAGATAACAGCACCCCAAGGGTGGTCAGTGTGTCACGAACCAACCTGCCAGACAGACCTCAGTGGGTCAGAGAAAGAATGTGTTAGATAAGAGAAAATAAACAACCTTGAGAACCAGAGCGGAGGAATCTCAACTTCTTCCTCGATTGTGGGGCTGGGAAAAAAGACTTTTCAATACCTCGGGAGCCATTTCAGCAACACAAGACCCAAGAGCAGGGGAGCCCCTGGCGTGCTCCAGGGCTGGGGAGGGCACTCACCATACAGGAACTGGGAGCACTGCGTGTAGCCCTCCTCCATCTCCTCGCACTTGTCCGCAGCCGTCTGCATGTCGCTGTAGGTCATGGCAAACACAGCTGCCCCCGACTCCACCAGGAACTTGCACACCTGCACATTATTGCAGGATGCTGCACAGTGCAGAGGGGTCCTGCAAGGCAAGCACAGAAGGATGGCACTTCACTCCCAGTGCTTACAGAGCCCTGGGAGCAAACAGCATCCAAGCCTGCAGGACCTGGGCAATCGGCCCTGCCCTGCTGAGGGCTGCCCAACACCTAACTCAGCACATCAAGAGCAATCACTTTCACGGGTAACAGGAGCTACTGAGAGCTGCTTGAGCCCTGAAGCTAAGATTCCATACAGATCTCCAGTTATTCTACCTTTCTGTAATCCATTACATTTAAGGCACTAAAAATTCAACAATTAATCAATATTGAAACGCACTCACAAATCTTCCTGACATCATGCCTCTTACAATCCACATAATGCTTCAAGATTTGACTTTGTGACAAGTGCCTGTAATTGTGATAACCCCTCAGGTTGAGGGAGCACAGGCATCTTTAATCAGTTTTAGGCCTCAAGCACTTCTGTTACAGGCAAAAATAACAGTAAAATCACTATCCCCTGCATCAGCCTTCCATAAATAATCTCCCTAGTTATTTGTAAAAAGGATCTGTAATACATTATCAGCTACAAGCCTTGTTTGAAGGTTTTCCACTTTATTTTGGTTTCAAGTTGCCTGAATATTGGACAAAGAACTGGGGAGAGTTTGCAGGGCTAGATACTGCCCAGAGCACAGGTAAGTTACAGGTTATCTCACAGAGGGTATTGGGAATTTCAGCATAACGTTCATTATGAGCTGTCTTCAATATCTCAAAGAAACAGAGCAATTTCCTGACAACTGTGCCCACCCCTACAATGGTTTTTTCATACAGGGAACACTGCTTTAATTTCCCTATTTTCCCATCTGCACAGTCCCATATGATGCCCTACAGAGAACTGCTGCTGCTCTGCTTTGGAAAGAGGGACGTTGTGAGGGACCTGCAGCAGCTCCCAAGTCCTGACTCTAGTGGAGAACATCCATAAGGAGGCACTTAATGAAAGCCTCACCATCCATCACTGTCCGCAGCGTTCACGTTCACCCCAAACTGCACCAAGAACTTCACGATTTCCGTGTGCCCGGCACACACAGCGTTGTGCAGAGCAGTAATTCCTTCATCATTGGGCATGCTAGGATCTTCCACCTGGCCAGCCAGAAAGGAACAATCACATTCAGGTGAAAGTCTCTGGAATAAACATCTCTTCTCATACAAAAATCAGTTGTATTATTCTGAAATATGGATTTGTGATGTATTTCTAGGAAGGACATGAGCAAGAAGACTACATTCACTACCAGCTTTGCACCACGATTCATATTTAAATTTGCATTCTCCCTTTAACACTGTGGTTCAGAGAAACAGGATCTTGATAACTTACTAGAAGTACTTCCAATAAATTTCTGATCTATATTTATTTAACTGTGAGCAAAGTTCACATGGATTTTGCCTACCAAATTATCTGATAACATGCCAGACAGGGAATGAAACACTACATAAAAAATGAGAAAAAGGTGTCCTGCAAATTTATAGTCTTGATGCTAAAAATCCACTGTGGATTTAACACACTTAAAATCAGCCTCCAAGTATGATCACTTGGAACCTGCTAGGATTTAATCTCCTCAAGAACAGATCTAGGTTCTGCACTAGTCCAGAAAACCTATGACTTCCCAGTTTCAACCAGGATTGAAATTCCTTGCTTTACAAATTAGCATTTGTACCTCATAAATTATTCTCTGCACAAGGTCAAACTCCCCCTCCAAAGATGAATCCAGAAGCAATGCCAAGGGATTGAATTTCACTCTCATTCCATGGCCAATCCTTTCGGAGCCAGTCTTACGCAAGTTCGTCCTCTTCCCCTGTGGAAAGGTGACACAAGTTACAGGCACTTTTTTCCTGGCAAGATGATGAATGCAAAAGTGCTTATTTGGGAATGACAGCAGAAATGATCAACTAGGAAAGTGTTTAGTAGGAAATTTATAGTATTTTGTACCAATCCCCAAACACATTTGTGAATATATTAGGTTAAGCATGTTATGAAAGATCTCTGCCTTTATTTCTGGACAAGGTCATTATTCAACTCTCATACAGAAGTTACCTTGATCAAACATCAACAAAGTAGTGAAACTACCTAAGATCAGGAAATGATGCAATTTTTTTTGGTTTATTTTTTTGGACAATTTCACCATTAACTCTCATAGCTGTTAGATAAACCAAGCAGCACACCCCACAAAGAACACTAATGCAAGTGCTGATCCAAAGTTCCTAACATCTTTGCAAGTATACCAGAGGTTAGCAGGAGCAAACAGTGATGGGAAACGGTTTTGGGAAAATACAGAACCAAGTGTAGATTTACTTTAGATGCTCCCATTGATTCCCAAGCATTTCTATAGCTGAGTTTGTACCCAGTGCTTTAGGGAACACGCTCGCATTAGCTCAGCGCTCGCCCAGCTGCCTGGGCAGCAGCAATAAGACCATTCACGAGGGTATGTAAATTTCTGACAGATGTCCAGGCAAAGATGAATAGAACTGACTCATATTCTGCAAGAGCAGGCATGTGGAGATAAGATATTTAGGTAGAAATGCTCTTCTGCCTGGAGATTTGTATGTAATATCAAAAGTAGAGGCTTTTCCAAGAGTGAGCCTGGCAGAACAACCCACGGATTTAAATATGAAATCAAGAAGTTGGGCTGGTTTCTTCTCATGACTGCAGAATTACTACAAAACCAAGCAGAAGTGAGTTCTCACAATTCAGGAAATTCTACCGCTCAAGTTTCCTTGTAAAAGGGAGCAAGAACAAAATCTTTAAAGCATGAAGACACGAAATGTCTACTCCATGCACAAATTACAAGGTTAAAAAGCACATTTAAATATTTTAACTCCTTTGCACTGAAGTGATAGAGGAAAAAACCACTTTCATGTATCAGGTTATGAAAACTGTTATCAAAACTCTACTCTTGATAGGTTTTTTAAGAAAGTCTTTGAGAAACCAAAAGCATTTAGCATTTTTGTCCTGCAACAGTGAGATAACATCATACCTCACACAGATACAAACTTGCAAAATAAAATAGTAAAGATGCTGCCTCCTCCCAGCCCCAAGAGACTCCATTTTGATGCAACTTGAGAGTAGACTGATGGTAAATCAGATTTCAAAGAAATTCAGTAAACATTCAGTAGAAGAAGTACAAACAGCTGACATCTACAAATGAGTTTTTTAGATAGAAACTAAAGAAGTCTGTTCCTACATATTTTTAAAGAAAGGCACTGTCAGATAAACAAATGCAATCCAGGATTAAGAAAATTAGTCCCCAGTTCATACTAGCAATAGTGGGAAATCCTTGTGAAATCTTTATCTGTACCTCAATGGAAAAAAAAATCAGCTTTAATTTTTCTTAAAAAGGAAATAAAATCTGGGTGTAGGCAGACTTCTAGAAGGAAGGATTCTTTACAGCTCTGTAGAGTTTTACTATTTGTGTATTCCATTTGAAACTTTTCATTATAATTGAAAAGTTTATATAGTATAATATAAAAAAGTATAATTATAAGTCTCTCTTGTTTAATTATACTTTTCTATATTATAGAAAATAATATATTTTCTATAATACAGAAAAGTATAATTAAACAAGAGAGACTTATCATTACTGTCTGGAGATAAGAGCATCCCAGAACTAGAACAGATAGCAACAGAGAGACTTCTAGCCTGTGTGACTGTTCTCCCACATCTGCCTGAGCTCTACAACACAATGCACAGGGTTTATGGCAGCACTCGAGATGATTTATTGACAGGGCACCCCAGCTGTAAGCTAATACTTACAGGAGGCAAGGAAAACTGTCCAGTAACTTCAGGAGGCCTCATATTGAACGAGTCCTCTCCCAAACTCTCTGGTTCCCCCGATGGATAGGGAGGTGGTGGGTATGGAGGATACTCTTCCATGTACACCTCCAGTGGCAGTGGAGCTTCTAGGTTTGGCTCTTCTGGTTTGGGCTGCGTGAGCTCATCGCTGTCTGACACAGCTTCAGGTACAGGGTCCAAAGGTACAGGGGGAAGAGCAGTTTCACTCTGCTCTGCTGCTGTGCTTTCTGTCTCCTCAGCAATAGCTGCTTCTGGCATGGAAGCAGCCGTTTCCTTTTCTGCCTCGGTGCTTAGATAAGGATTTGGGATTTCCACGGGGCTTTCAGGACTGGCAGCTGATGCCGTCTGTTTGGAGGGATGCGAGGGAGCTGAGATAGTCTCCATTGCAGCCAGAGTGGTCCTCTGATAGAGCAGCTTCTGGATGTTGGGGCCATTGGGCCCCTCTGGCTCAGTGATGGAGCTGCGCTTCTTCAGCGGCCGGGGCGCGTTGGACAGCTTCTTGCGCAGCGCCTCCAGGTCGGCATCGCTCTGGTTGCGGTAGGGGTTGGACAGGAAGGGCAGCAGCTTGGTGGGGCTCAGGGGCCGGGGGATCCGTTCTGCTTCGTGGTTCTCGTGAGCAGAGGCTGCCGTTTCCATCTCGGGCTCCGGGCTGCCTGGCTTGCCCTGGAGGTTGGAGTAGATGTTGTCTGTCTGTGGCAGCTGGTTCTGCATCCCAGCTCCTGCCATCACGGGCTTGCCGTACACTGTGGAGCAGTTCAGAGAGGGGTCGGGGGAAACAAGGTTGAGTATTTGATAAACAACAAATACTCAAGAGAACAATACTCAATACTCAACAAATGTTCAAGAGATCACCAACAAAGAAAGGTGAATCAGGTTGAGTATTCTTTACGTAGAGCAAAGAAGCAGAATACAAAAGACTGAACAGAACCGATCTGGTAACCGGATCTACCATTAGTTATCTTGCAAACCCAACACACACATTCTGCACTTCTTGTTAACACTCTTACACAGCGTGGAAGATCCACCCAAGATTCTTGCAGTTGCCCTCACCCACTTAACTCCCCTGAAGAACAGCTTCATACCCTGCAGACCAGGTGGAAAGAACATCCACCTGAGGTTTATCAGACAGAAGAGAAGGAGAGAGGCCCACGCTTACCACTTGGGAAATGTGGTCCTCTGGTCTGTGCCCTTGTCAAAGCACTCTGCACTGCCTGCTGGAAGTTCTTCCCAGGAGTCTGCTGTTGGGTGTACATGCTGTAAATGGAACTGGCGGCCACAGTCTGAGGCTTTCGAAACGGCGGCAGCGAAGTCTCTTTAGATGGTTGAGGAGTAAAAGGTCTCACAGCGGCTGCTGGGGGGCTCTCCTGTTTGGAGGAAGGAAGGATTTGATCCTGGCTAGAGGAAGAACCTGCAGGAGGTACTGAAATTCTTTGCTGTATCTGCTGAGAAGGATGAGAAGGCTGCTGTGCCACTGGTTTCTGCTTGTTCCCCACAGCTGCAATAGCCAAAGGCAGCTTCTGAAGGTTTCCATCCAGCTTTGCATCAGCAGCTTGAAGGTGACTGGCTTGACCAAAGTAAGGCAAGTTTATCTGTTTTGGTTTAGTGGGCACAGGTGGTGGCACCTTGGTTACATTTTTATTGGTTGTCTGAAAAACAAAAAAATTCATTAAGATCAAACAGTAAAACATGATTTAGGAGCTCTGCTATGAAGGACCAAAGAGCCTCAAAGTATGGCACAGTATCTTATGTCTACTACTGCTGTAATAAGGTTTACAACATCACTGAAACCAGGAAGAAACTGCTTGAAACTTTTTGTCATCATTTACGTTTTTAAATACTTTGAGCCTATTCTCTTTAATTCTTCTGTAAGAGCTATGTCTAAAACAGGAGCAATGGCAGGGCACAGTAATTTCTCCAGAGATATCAGACACTCAGTTGTCAAGAGGCTGCTCTCCAACAATGCACCTGTCATCCCCAGCTGTAGGCTAGTGCACCCCTACCTGATCAAACTGTGTCCTCATGCCAAAATTTAGGTGGGAAGTTTTACTGCTGTCAAACATCTGAAGGACACTGTTGCATTAAAGAGTGAAACACGTAGATGATTTTGAAAAAAAAGAAAACAAACATGCAAAAGCCTCTTTGTATCTTAGGGGGAAAAAATACACACTTGTACAAGTAATACAGTCATAGATTCCCACTACAGTGACTGCAGGGAATGATTTGGAGTTACCAATTGCCATTAAAAGCCTAAGAGACTTTTTTTCTCAGAAGCAGTCTTTTAAAAGCTGACCTCACTACTTCTAATGTGGCTGGCAGAAAGCTCTGAGAAGAGCTGTGGGTAAGGCCTGGCAGATGGGAAGCAGCAGCCTGGGCTCCCTGCATACCTGTGCCTCCCGCAGGAGATCCTCGCTGCTCTGGTTCTTCCTCAGCGTGCCCAGCCCAGCAGACTGCTCCACGGAGTCAAACATGGAGAATGGACGCACCTTCTTCTCTCTGTCTCGTAAAAGAGCTTCCCCTTCAGCTGTTGTTGAAGAGAGAGGAGACAACTTTCAAAAGGGATGGCACAATTGTAGGGGTGAGAGTCCTGCTGTGTAGCCACATTTCTCTTCAGAAAAAAGCAGTGTACCACTTCCCAGAGATATCTCTGGGATTCACATTCTCTGAACCTCAGAGAAAGAAAAAACAATTCTTATCTCATTTACTGCTCCTGTGTTTTGGAA
>JAYDZK010000169.1:7410294-7456880 GCA_034509185.1 Euphonia xanthogaster
CCGCCCGCGCGCCGTGAGGGGCCGGGCGGCGGGGCCCGCGCGCCGCTCCCGGGGCAGGAACGGGCTCGGCCGGGAGCGCAGGGAACAGCGCCGGCCGGAGCCCGGCGGGACCGCAGGACCATCGTCAAGGAGTCGGAGTGGACGCCACACTACTTCCAGTCTAATTCCAATTGCCTGCCACTGGCCGGGGCGCCTTTCACTAGACCAGGCTGCTCAAGAGCCCCGTCCAAACTGGCTTTGAACGCCTCCAGGGCTGGGCTAGCCAGAGCTGCTCTGGGTAACCCGTTCCAGTGTCTCACCACTCTCCCAGTAAAGACTTTGCTCCTAATATCTAACCTAATTTTCCCCTCTTTCAGTTTGTACCCATTACTCCTTGTCCTGTCACTACTACAGTTCCTGACAGAGTCCCTCTCCGGCTGCCTTAGAGCTCCCCTTCAGATAATGGAAGGTTGTCATGAGGTCTTAGCACAAACCTCTCCAGGCCTGAAGAGCCCCAGCGTTCTCAGCCTGTTGTTATAGGATAGGTGCTGCAGTCCTCTTATCCACCACCATGGTCCTCCTCTGGACTTGCTCCAACAGTGCCCTATCATTCTTACAATGTGGGATGAGGGGAATGAGTGACTGGCAGTTTAGGATTTGGGGAAAGGGGGTGGAGGTGTCACAAAAGGTCACCCCAAAGTAGCTGTGCTAGCTTTGAGTCTTTAAACAATCCCATTACATTATATCCATTCTCCTTCTATGAGTAATAACTTTTTGCTAAACTGTGCCTATTTCCCTTGTCACTTTTCATAAAGGACTGCAGAGGTGAGGCTCCAGGAGGAGTAAGGGATCACAACAATCCCAGCCCAGCCAGCCCTGGCCCTGCTGTCACGGTCCGTGGCACTTCGCCCAAGAGGAGGCTGAAATGCTCACCCAGCCCAAGGCCTGAAGGTCAAGGTCTCACTTGCTCTCACCCAGTGCCAAGGAAAGCCAACAAACCCCAGAAGTGGGTGGCTGTTGCCTCACAAGCTCCTTGTCTTGGGCTACCCTCTACCATCTCACCCCCAAAAGCTTTCTTCAAGCAGCAGCAGTGGGGTTTTTTTGAGTAGTTTTCTTAGGTCTCTGCACCGCAGTGAATTCTAAAGCTTCTGCAGCAAGAAATACAAGCATGGAAATACCACCATGAACCACAAGCACCTTAATTGCTCATGGACCAGACTCTCTACATAGGTTTGGCTTTGAGTATCTACTGCTATTATACCAAGCAAAATTCATTTTTTAAGATATAAAAATAAATATGAAAATGCAAATTGAGCCCCAAAATAAATAAATAGTATATTTTAGTCAAGGCTAAGAAGTCTGTGTCACATGTTAAACATACTGCAAAGAGCACAGTGGTGTAATGCAAAATGGATGCCATGCCTGGTTGTATGCAGCTCTTTGAAAGTACCTAGGTGAAACCAAAGATTCTACACAATACAGAAAATGTGTATCTTGGGACATGGAATAGAATTTAATTTGTGTTCTTAATTTGCTAATGAACTCAGATGACTAGGCTCTCTAGCAGGTTGAGAGGGGCAGGATGTAGGTCATGTTATTAAATAATTTTAATACAAAAATAAATAAAATAAACGCTGCCCTTGTCCTCAAGGGGAAAAAAGCCAGTTTTTAAGCGAAGAAATAAACTGAGTGAATTGCTTTAGAAATTCCCCCCAGGGCTTTGCTTTCTATGTACATTGTAGCAGAGCTGAAAAAAGAAAAAAATGAAAGAAAAAAAAAAAAAAGGAAAAAGAAAATACAAAGCCTAGCTTGCATTTCCAACCCCCTTTTCAGGACATTCTGAAAGGTTGTTTACACAGCCTTCCCTCCCCTTAGCCCCAAAGGGCCTAAGACTCTTCAGTCAGAGCTTTCCATAATGCACAGCTCCAGAGAAAGCTGCTATAGTAGACAGTTGCAAAGCAGCGTAGGCACAAAAGAAACTAGTAACAAAACCCAAGTAAATA
Source organism: Euphonia xanthogaster (assembly GCA_034509185.1). Classification (NCBI taxonomy): domain Eukaryota; kingdom Metazoa; phylum Chordata; class Aves; order Passeriformes; family Fringillidae; genus Euphonia; species Euphonia xanthogaster. The sequence continues at coordinate 7,412,277 of JAYDZK010000169.1, forward strand.
GTAATCTGTGGTATTCCAAACACCAACCCCCCCAAACATTAAATCCTGCACATTTTTCCCCTTTAAATAAAACACTTCTACCACCCAAAACGCCTGACACGGACCAGACCTTCCAGGCTCAGTTAAACAATGTGTTGATGACACCCATATTCCTCTGTATTTCAGCTGTGCTCCCCTTGTTCCAAGGGCTGTATGGCAATGCTCAGCTAAGACTGGAGACACTGAGACTTCCACAGCTGACAGAGGACACTGATCACCAGCGAGGTTCTTACTGTGTGCTTTGTAAACCTTGTCATCAGGTCTGGCTGCGCTGAAAGCAGCGCTGCCCAGAGCCACCCTGGCGCTACAGCTTTCCCTGAGCAAGGGCTTTGCAAGGGAGGGGTGAAAAGTGCCCTACAACACAATCACATTTCGCAACAGTCCTCAAGAATGTGAATTTCTACAAGGGAAAAAGGAATCAAACTCAGTGCCTTTCAGGGAGTCTTTGTAGACTGCGACAAAACTAGATGAAAAAGGTGAGAGAGATTTTCCCCCTCCCCAAACGTCTCCTGCCAATCATCTCACAAATTAACAGGTGTGAAGGCAGAATTCTGCTCCCAACAGCACAATGATGATTATTCCTTCATTTCATTCCAACAGCTGCACTTGGAAAATATTTAACAGAAGCCATTACCATTCACTATGTTGAAAAGGTAACAATCAACAGTGTATTATGATTCCTGGATAAAGAACCTTTTACATCTTGGCCTTTAAAGAGTGCTGCAGTATCTCCATGTTCTGGTTTTTCGTTTGTCCTGTGCTCGCCGTTTCCAAGTCACACAAACACGACCCCGTTTACAAAGCCCCAGCCAGGGCCATTCGTCAGCGTGCACACAAACACACAATGTTTTCAGTGCATCCTTTTACCACTCTGGCAAATTTGCAGTTTGCTCTCGGGTGACGTGGAAATGACACCACTCTTCCGACAGGCAGAGCGACTGAAAACATCCGTGCTCCCCTGCCAGCAACCTGCCTGAGGTGCTGCTGACTCACCTGCTCGGCACAGCTTGGGGGAGGTCTCTGAACGGCTGCACTGCTGCCATTCCATCTCGACAGGGTCACTCACGTTAGGCAACTGCTCCTAATGGTGCCTGCTGAAATGCTGCAGGGAGCACTGCCCTGCTCAGCTGCTGCAGATGACAGTAGGGCATGGGTTACACCACCTACTGACCAATGCATTCCCGAATCCTGTCAGCATAGAGCAGGTAGCACTGTGTCCAGGAGACAGCTACACTGTCATTTGCTCATCTCCCCTAGGCAGGCCCTGGCAGTAGGAAGAAAAGCACAGACAGCTGGCAGAAGTGAGTGCTCTTTAGTCACTGAAGCACCTTCTTGTGAAGTCTGAGTCCTGCTGCATTAATCACATACCTTTTAACGAGGGGGTGGAGGAAGCAGTAGTTTCCCCTTTAAGTTATTGGGAGTCATTCCTTCTTCTCGCCTTGCCTGTCCCTTTATATCTCTTCTGTAGAAGTGACCTGCAATGCCCACAACAGGCCCACATGCTACCTTGACACCAGGACAAATGAAAATCATCACAGCAATTCATCTTAGCTGGGATCTACATTTGTATTTCTTCTCACAGGTGCCACTTTGTCTCCAAAATGACCATTTTTGGCGAAGCAGCCTGGCATTAATTTTAAAGTGAAAGCACACACAAGCTCTTGTTCAGATGCATGTAGTCCACAACAGTGGAAACTATTTTTATGGGCATAACAGAGGTGTGAGTATAATGGACTAAGTTAGGGGCCGCAACACATACATAAAAGCAATTCAGGCAAAACACTAAGTCGGATATAAATTGGCTGCAATAACACTTCAGCAGACAATTACATCATTATGTCCCCAGAATTCACAGAGGGAGGTCTGTAACAGTCTCCCAGAAAGCAAGCTGAAGCAGAGACTTCAGTAGTTACAAACACTTCAGGCCTCATTTAAGAACAGGAGTACAATTATTTATGGCATTGACAAAGTTTCATGTGGCCAGAGGTCTTTGTCATATAGAAATTATTTGCTATGGGGTTTCCCCCCTACTTTCCTCTGATTAGAAACTGAACGGGGGCAAAGGCACAATGTCATTGTTTTATGACTCAAGTACCAGGATGGGCAACTTGTGCTTTAATTTTTTTTTCTTAGACATTTTTTTCCTGCATGAACTCAGGCAAGTCACAAAGAATTTACACTGACTGCGAATCAGCAAGCCTAGGCTGGCTTCCTTCAATTAACTGCACGGGCTATCTTAATGTCTGTGAGCTGTTGTACAACAGAGCCTGCAGTCATGCTAAATAAAGATAAAATGGTTAAATATTTATAAATTGCTGCTTTTGGTAGTTTAACATTTAGATCAGAAGCCATTCCTCAACATGTCTCCCCTGAAAAAAAAGCACAGGATGTCATGGGACCTAATGTCTTGAAAACTCATTTCTTTCAAGTGCTTTTGACAGAAATGGGACTGCCTGTTCATCCAGCTCTGCTCTGTGCTGGTACTGCCAAAGCAGTGCTTTCAGTGACTGTCACCACGCTGCTCCTGCCAGCCTGGCCCTGGGGAGAGGCTGCTCATCCGCTGGGTCTGGCGGATCTGCTCCGCAGATCTGCTCTGCTCCCAAAGCTGGCAGCAGAAGCAGAGCCTGGGCTGACATCAGATTTCCCTGCAGGATGGTGACAGGGCTCTCCCACAGCCCCCAAAGGGCACCTGCTGCCTCTTCAGCAAGTCCTGTAGCTTTTCCTGCTGTATTTGTGAACTTAGGGACAGCTTGGGATGTACTTCCTTGTGCTGCAATTATAACTGAGCACATCGTACACAGCACAAAGCACTCCTTGTGCTGCTTGGGCTGGAGCAACAGGGAACTTTCAGCCACCTCTGAGGGAGCATCAAAAGCAGCTGCCTTCAACTCCTGGTCCCAAACTGAAACGTAAACTGCTTTTTTAAGAGAAGGAAAAATAATCTAATAACTAAAATGAACAAGTTCTCATGTTCTCTTTCAGAGACTGACAAGATCATACTTAAGTGACTTACCAAAAGGGTTTTTTTTGGAAGCAAAACAATGATTAGCCACTGGTTAACTACTTAAGAGGCAGAAGACAGGCTCTCTCTTCCTCTCAAAAATCCATTACCACCATCCTCAATCAATTTTTCTGTTGAGCTGCCCTCAAGCCATACAACTTACCCAGTCCTTCTACATTTCCTTCTCTCCCTCAAAGCAGCTTTATTTTTCATCTATCACTCTTCATCCTCTTCTCATTCAGGGGTCCTGGAAGACCTGCACCATTAGCAACCACTTTGGCTTTAAACTCCTTCTACAAAAGGCCCTGGGACACAACAACATTTTAGGAAACAGATCTGCTCTTTCCACACAGGATACTAAAGACTGAAGCCACAACTGTCAGAATCAGCTTGAACTGTCCCTGTCTTGGGAATTAGCCATCACTTTCCCTAATGCCCCAGAGAAATCAAGTAATTTTTAAGAGAATGATCTGATGTTGCTCTATGGTTAAGTGCTCCCATATTGCTCAATGACTAAAAGTGAGAAGTAACAAACATCATGAAACATTGAAATTATCAGTTTGTAGTGCTGTTTTGAGACAGGCATTTCAAGAGCACCGACAGAATAGCAAGAGACCTCACTCCAGGCCTTGATGAACGAAGCTTGAGCCCAAACTCAAATTCCAGCTTTGTTAGGATGTGAGTCTACAACAACCAACTTACATCATGTTGAAGGTAGGTATTTAAAGGAGGTTTATTGGGGCTAATACTAAATTCAAACAGCCACAAGCTTATTTTCCATGTTTACCACACCAACTGTTGACAGATGAAGTCTCAGTGGAAAGTCCAAATTTTAATTTCACCATAACTTCCTGAAACATGACTACAGATTTCAATATTTGGCATTCGATCCTTGAGAGAGATACCATGTTTAAGAACATTCTACCAAATACATTTAAATTATGACTCAAAACCAAAACAATTTGGAAGTTTTGAAACATAAAACTGTTAGTATGAAATTAGCTTTTATTTTTTACCTCAAAATAAATGCACATTTATCATTTAGTCAAGTGAAAACTGAAAAAGAGTATCTTAAACAAGGGGGGAACCCTAACAGAGCAAGTACCACAAACATGCTCAAGTTCCTTCTCCTGTTCTTTCCCAGCTCTGTTTGCCTAAGAACACCAGAATAATTCCCTCTTTTCTTTCTTGTCAGTTTGGTCAATTAAAAGAAACACTTAAAGCACCAGAATTAGAAGTGGTATAAAACAAAACCAGGTACTCGTTCTCATCAGAATTCAGGTCCATGTATTGCCACACTTTTTATATAAAACTTTCACTAAGTGTTGTACTAAACAGGATTTAGTAATTTCTTCTGCAGTTTAGCTCTTGATATCTTGGTAAGAGAAGTCAATGCATAAGCATGTCAGAAGTCAACGCTATAGTGTAACTACAGTATAACTCTAACAGGGCTTCTAAATACTGTTCACCAGAGTGATGTCTTATAGTTGAATTTCAGTTTCAACAGGTACTTCAGATTTACCTGAGCAACATCATACACAATATATCTGGGAAGAATGTTAAGGAATAATTATAGTAGTTGGTATTAATGACACAGAAAAACCTCAAAACACAGTGAACTTCACCTTTGAACTTAAGTTACCATACAGATGCCTGTGTGATTAACCAATTCTAAGAGCTCAAACCACAAAGCTTTAAATCTGACTTTTCCATCTGAAAAATCTGAAAATGTTTTATACAATAGTTAGGAACAAGCAATTAAGTTCTGTGGAGAATAGTGCATCAGGAATCCTGAGTGACAGGCAGGTGAACTGACTTAGATACAGGGCTGTGGCTTCTGAAAATTATTTTTTGTCAGAGTAACACACATCTCTCTTGATATCTGGGCAGAAGAGTCATATAGCTTAAATGAGAGCTACAGATTCAGATCCAGCATTTACAATTGTAATTGTAGTTCTATTGGTACCTTCCAGCACAGTCATTAATGCCTTAATTTTCCACTAAAAAACCCAAACTGAATCCCAGAGAAGAGCTCTACCATTATTGTCAGTGTTTGCACATTCTTATTTTTCCAGAGACAGTCCCAGTTAATCTATTTGTTTCACAATGCTTTAGGCCTCAAACTTACCTCTAATCCCAATGTGTAAAACAAAATAAATACACATCATGTTATCTCAACTAGCTAATATCAACTGCATTACAGCTCATCCTCTGACAGATGGTGTATTTAAGAAAACTCAAGATAAAACCAGCATTGCCATGAGGTGTGTTGCACAAAGGCCAAAGGCAGTTTCTACAAACCCAAAGTTTGCATTACTGGGTTACCTACTTCACTGGCAGTGAAGAGAGCCAGCTGGACCTTAGACATCACTTATTCACATTCTTATGACCTCTAGTGGATTTAAAGCACTAATTGTTTTGAAGGCACTTCTGCCTGGAAAGAGACTTAATGGCTACATCCCTGCTGGGCATTGGGGGCATACCTCAACACTTGCAGAGGTCTGGGGAGCTCAAAAGATGTGCTGAGAGAGTGCAAGAGCACAGAGCTGGCTCCCCCACCTCCTCCTGGCCAAGCTGGCATACCACAGCACCATGAGGGAGAAACCAGACTGGAGTGATGAGAAACCATAGGCTGCATTCCTCTCTCCTTGTCCTGGCACATCTCTGGGCAAAACACTACAGCAGTTTTGCCTGACCACTCCAATAACTTTTGTTCTTGTGGGGGAACAGCTACTGGAATGTGTATTGTTTCCTCTTTTTTGCAGAATGACAATATAAAACTATCCCCCCTGCAGAAGAGATTGTCTGCAAATACTCCCCAAAGCAGATTTAAACAAAACCAAACAAAACACAGTGAGGCAAAACTCCTAACTGGCCTTAGTGAGGTCCTGCAAAGGCAGTGACACTCAAACACCATGTGCAGCCAACGTAACAGCAAAGGATACTCATTATACAGAAGACAGGTATCATTAATTCCTGTGGAGATCCCATTCCCTAAGGGAACCTCTACACCACCAAGGGTGGTCGTGGCTGTGGGATCAGGAGCAGTTTTGCCCAAGCCTAGAAAGGAAAAACAACATTAGTTACAAATCTAGGAGGCAAATACAGACTTTGCACAAAAATAAAATCATCCAGCCAGCCAAATACTACTTCACATATACTTTCAAATCAAGTGTAGAAGTATCTTCAACAGAACATGAAAAATACTGTTTGTTTATTCAATTCAGCATCACCCAATTTATGGCAGTTGTACTCTGCTACATTAAAAACGAGAATTTTACACTTTCAACTGTTAATTGTCTAATCTGTATGATCAAAGCTAAACCAGAAGAGATTTGCAGCCCTCATATCCTAAATCCATTAATGAAAACATACACATTGCAGCATTTTCAGACAAGTACAACAAGCCAATTCTTATTCTTGTTAAAATTTTCAATATGAATCTGATTTGACATCCATAACAACGTGAGTAGTATGTATACCAAAAGGTGCAAAATCACTTTTTATTCTCTTTTAGGCAACCTATTTTTTAAGCCTCTCAAAATGAATAGTTTAAGATAAGCCACTCATTACTGAAGGTACTTTTCTTCAATCTTCCATCTTGGTACAGAAGACAGTCATGACTACCATCTCTTTTGCTTGAGTGAGACAGCTAAGTCTTTTCTCTCATCTTCTTTTTCAATAAATAACACTTGTTGCAGATAGAAGGGTAATGAGAGCAGTTGTTCCATCTGAACTTTTATTCCTAGCTTCTCCCTTCTGTCCAAGCTTCTAAGCCACTTTGAAAGCTAAACAGTGACTCTTCTGATCTATTCATCTCTCTTCTAAAATACACAGTATCGTTATGATGAAAGCAAGTAAGAAGTTGGAGAATGTACTTCATATTTTCTCCAGTGTAACATCAAATAGAAGTTTCCTCCTGAACTTCAGCACCTTAAGTCTTAACACTCAGAATGTATTAACTTGCATCTTAAAACACCCCATACAAATCTTGATGTAACTAAAGGGCAACATTATGCAACTTCTTAAAGGAAGTACAGCTATGAAGTGACTATAGCTCTCTTTGCTAAGCACCACAACCAAGTCTGCCATCAATTACAGATTACTAATGACAAGTACTAATGCTTACCTTTGACACTGTGTTTTCCCTTGGGCAATTTTGTGATGTGGGAAGCATTCTTTAGTTCGTACCTGGACAGCACAAAGAACACAAAATAGCACTTTACATTACTCTTAAACTATCTGGGTGGGAAAAAAAAAACCACAAATTTTTCAGGCTTTAGTTTATGATGAGTTAATGTAAAGTTAATCTAAATTCTAGTCTATTGGAACTCAAACTTTCTTTGTCTTGGTTACTAATTTTAATGATGTTAGCATTTTGTACAAGATTCAGCTAGACCTGAAACAACAGCTCGTATTTTAAGAAAAACCAGATCTTGTTTTTGAAGAAAAAACAAATGCTTCTTCTTCACACTAAAGAGAAGGCTTGCAATCTCAGCACCACCTTCTATGAGGATGTATTAAGCACATTTGGCAAGTACTCTTTATAAGTTACATACATATTTCCAAGGGCGACTTCTCCCAGCAGCACTAAACCTATGGGATCAGCTTGAGATGTGTGACAGTAGTTTGCACTCTTGGATACCATGTCTGCAAAATAGATGCCCTTCCCAAACATGTAGCCGGTCTGCAAGAAGGAAATAAATAAATAAATAAATAAATAAATAAATAAATAAATAAATAAATAAAACTGGGGCAATAAAATAACCCAAAAGCAGCACTGAATCCACCTGGCTGGGCTCCCAGGAGAGCAACTCAAGCTCTTGCGGACACTGATGCGCAACCACTCGGGGGACACGATGTTGTCTAAATGGTGGCAGATAACTCAGGCCCCTCCCCACACAGAAATTCCCTTCTTTAGCTCGTCCCTGCGTGTGGCCATCTCTGGGCACAGGGATGCAGGCAGCCAGAGAAGCTGTTTCACCCACCACAGGAGCTTCAGGCGGAGCTATCCGCAGGCCCTGCGAGAGGATGCCAGCGAAGTTGGTGGTGCGGGAGCCGTGCCACAGCAGCTGCCGGTTGTGGAGCTGCCTGAAGGGCTTGTAACGCTGGCTCTCCCCCTCACGCTCAATCCTGAAGATCTTCAGTTCAGAAGAGGAGAGGAGGGAAAGAAGAACCAAGCAAAGAAACCATTAACTTCATGCAACTCGTCAGAGGGGAGAAGAAAAAAAAAGCATCCGATCTGCAAAGTACATTGATCTGCTAGGGAAATTGATCAAGATGGGCTTTAGTGTTTGTAATTGGCTGTGTCAGGCTAGCAAAACAGAGGTAGCAGCAATCATGCAGCACTTGTTATTGATTACTTCTCCACCTTTTCTTCTGCATTTTCATGAGGCTCTATTTTTCTGGAAAAAATCATTCAATGAACTAAGGTTCAATTTCAGATGATTACTCCTCCACCTTCCCTTTGAGGCAAATTAAATTAAAGTAAAAGCAACAAAGCAAAAACACCTCATTAGATTCATCTCTGCCTAGACTTTTGCTATTCTAATTAAAAGAAACTGTTCTATCAAATCATCCCTTCAACAGAGGAAACTGAGTAAGCTACTCAAAAATATAAGGCAATTGCAAACAAGCAAAGTAACTTAGGAGAGTCCATCTTCCCAAAGATAAACCCCAATATTGCCCAGCTTACATCCACAACTTTGAGGTCATATGCATTGTGTGTAGCAGCGTGAGTGTTCTTCACATATTGTTTGATAATCTTGGCTTCTTCTGAATCTTTGTCAACAACCTGCAAAGAGGCAAATGAGAAGTCTCCTCAGCACACAAACTAGCAGCCACCTTGTAACATGACAACATGCACCCTATGCCTGCAACTACACCCTTTAAACCACCTCAACCATTTAAGTGGAAATACATTCCTAGCTAAAGAAGATGGACAGATATACAGACAGCCACAGAATGTCTGAGACACTGCTGGAAATTGAGATGATTTTCAATTCCACTCAAAGAAGGGTCAGCCAAGGACTGAGTCCAGTCCAGCTTTCAACACCTCAAAGAAGAGAGCCTCCATGGCCTCTCTGGGCAACCTTTTCCAGTGATTGACCACTGTCAGAGTAAACAAATTAAAAACCAAAACAACATCAACAACAAAAGCTTTTTCTTTTGTTTGAACACAAATTGCTGTATTTCAATTTGTGCCCACTGCCTGTCGTCACTGGAAACCACTGAGGAAAAGTCTGCCTCTGTCCTCTTTCCTTCTTTCTCCCATCACCTATTCCTAGATATTGATACAATATCCCTTGAGCTTTCTTTTCTCCAGGTCAAAACAGCTCAGCTCTTTCTGCATCTCTTTGAACACATGCTCCAGTTCCTTAACCCACCTCAGTTCCATGTATCTGTCCAGTTACAGTCTGGGTGATTTATTTTACTCCAAACTAACAGGACATCAGCTTGTATTCACAGCCACTCATTGCCTTTTACTTCCTTTACCTTAATATCTGTTTTAAGTTTTTCATAGTTGATGTCAATTGGGTCTTTATCTCCATCTTCATTTCCACCTCTGAGAAGGCTGTAAGCAACCTCAATATCAAGCAAGTTGTCCAACATCTGCACTTTAGCCTGAAGAATTGAAACAGGAAATGTTATGTTACTTAGGCCTTTGACATGTTCAGAATATGTCTGGGATAGCCCAAATTTAAAAAGTATCTGATAATCACTGCCCACATGGTGCCATCTAATAACGAAACAATACTGTCTTTAAATATATATGCACACCCCCAATTATATTAAAATACACACACACATATATCCATAACATCTCTATCTTCTAATACCTTATGCATATATGTATTTACACAGACACATACACATAAACAAGAAGATAATCTGAAGAAAAACAAGTTTAACCTCACAAAAGCATGAGGTTAAACTTGTTTTTCTTCAGATTATATTTTGGCTTGTGAGGTTTTAATGCTTACCTTAATCTCTGCTTTTATGAGGTTAAGTAAGTGTTAAACCTCACGTATTCTCTACGTTAGATGTCCAACATCAAGACCTGTTGTCTGCAAACAACATTTTCCAACATTTGCAAAAAACAGTTTCTAGTCAATACCTGAATGTATTCCAAGTTATTTAGGAGAGGTGGCTTCTTCATCCCAAAGTCATGAGGAATCAGTGTATAGAAGCGGTTGGAGAGGTCCAAAATCTGGGATTCTGAACCACTGTCAGAAACTGCCTAGACAAGACAACAAGCACCAAAGAAAATTACTGAGTAAGACTAAGTCTCCATTGCAATAAAACCACAAAAGATACTTAGGGACTAACACAGGAGCAGCAATGCAAGTAATGTTTATGCTGAGTCTCACAGGACTCAAAAGAACAATTCTATTTAAGTGTCTTGTGTGCAGCAAGTCACAGTATTTGCACAGAAATACATGGAATTGTGTATGAGAAAAATTCAATGGGGATTATGTTACTGGAGGGCAAAATAAAGTCTTCAGGACATTTAAATGGTGCATATCCTTGTCAAGGGTCTGGTCTATTCTAGAATCTGAAGAAATTCCTGTATCAATGCTTTCCCAAGGAGCCTGTGACAAAAAGCCATGGGTTTTGCTGATATGTTTTTGCAATCTTTAAAGGCAATACTGTGTAGTGATTCTGGAATGGTTCAGATCATGATGTGTAAATACAGCAACGTTATCAAATTAGAGCCTTTCCTGTGTCAACTTAACCTTTATTCTAATCCTCTGACAGACTTCTCTGGGGTGGAAACACCAGCTCACTACTAGATCAAGGCACCAGCTTCATTTGCTCAGCTGCCATTTATGTTTGGCACAGCCTAAAGTTTGTGCTACAAAACTGCTGAAGACACAAGTACTGCCCACACAGGTACAATGAAGAGAACTGGTTACCCATGGAAGCCACATCCTCTTCCCCAGAGAAAGAGAAAGCACAGCTCAGCATTCACCCCACTGAGCCCAAAACAACATCTGAATTCCCTTTTTGCTCGAACATCTCTTTTATGCTCACCTGCTGAACCTCATTCAGGATGGAGTATGCACTCTGGATCTGTCGCTTGCTCAGTTTTCCCAATGGCATCTTCTGCAAGTCAATCTGATAAAGATATAAGTATTAAACCCAACTTTCACTACATTCAAACCACTGCAGCATTCCCTCTCTGGTTTCTAGAGAACTAATTTCTCCATGCTAATAGGACTGACCAACAAAGAATGGAAACATTTTAGACTCTGACCATTGCGGAATTATGTCAGAAGGACACACCATTGAGAGGACATCCTATAACCAAAGGAATACTGCAATAGGAAGATAAGCACACATGCTAGGGCAACACAAAACCAGGATATTAATTACCCTATTCAGGGCATGAAGTTTAATATTAACCTGGTGTCAGATGCATTTCTTAATCCATTAAGTAACCATATACTTAAGGCTGGCAAAGAAGCAAACTGAATTGAGTAATTCTTGTTCATAAGATCATCTGTGTCTAGGTACAATCCAGACACCCTGTTCCAACTTTACCCCACAATTATCAAGGGTCAAATGCAAAGATGCTAGGAGGTGCTTCACATTCATAAAAAATGAGCCAAAACCCCTCAACTAAGTTAAAAGCAATGTTTTGGCTGCCTGCATTTATCCTCTGATTTACTTTAATGCTGGTTTTCTTTGTGTATTGATGGATCTTGGGAGAGTACTGGAATTTAATTTAAGGTACTACAAAATGTTGGGCAAGCCATCTGAAAGCTTTCAGGTAAGCTGCAGAAAATGGTACAAAGCCTATTCTGAAAGGTAGGCACTCCAAATAATGATACAGAGGGCAAAGAACAGCTGCTTAAATGACAAGTCTTAGGCAGGAAAACTAAGCTGGCTGAAGAAAACTGAAATTTGTTATTTAGAATTAGTTCAAATGACTGCATTAAAACAAACAGCAGGATCTCTGCACACCAGTAAACAGGGCAAGGAGAGACATATCATGCTACCAAACCACTCTCTGAAAGCTTGCCAGAAGGATGGATCAAGAAGTATGGAGAAACTAAGAATGGATGAAAATAAGAATTTTATTAGAACAAATGAGAAATACAACCAAAACAATCCCAAGTCCACCCTGTGCTCTTAGAAGAGGATCTAGACTCTGACAAGACACTTCCATTAGTTTATGCACCAACTGGCAGCATTTCTCTAGTCTGAGGTGCATCTCATTTGCTACCTAAAATCCATGGAACTCCAGCCCCCAAATGTGGCTCCCTGCTTAGAAAAAAAGGAGTGTCACATGACCAGCACACTGGTTATCTGCATTAATACTTGAGGAGCATCCAGCAAACAGCAGTCACTATGCAGGTGTGACTGGGAAAAACCACAAACAAACAAAACCACAGAATCATTACTGCTCCCAGGACTGACAGACAATTCTCACATAGGCTTGTTAAATTGAAGACACTGATAGACAAAAAAATGCACCTGTGTTTTAAGAACTGCATGTTCTTAAAACACACGTGCATTTTAGTTATAAGATAAGAACATGTTAGTTAGTTATGTGATAAGAACATGTGGTCTTATCACAACTAAGTTACAACTTCTAGGGCTTGGCAAATTCCAGTCAGACTCTTGCCTTTATTTTAAGACAGATCTAAAACTCACACTTGGCTTTTGAAAAGTATGAAGCACTCTGGATTGCAAAGAACTTGCTTCTGTTTGTGCAAGCATGATGGTAGGTTAGGGAGAGACATGAATGTGTGTAGTCACCTCAAATTCCACCATTGCTTTCTTCATGCTCTCCACATCAAAGATCATCTTAATAAGATCCTGGATTGGCTTAGCGAGTTTTGATTTGGTTCCAGCACCTACTGTCAACTTCCTGACAGCTTCTTCATCCTGGAAGGTAAAAATAGTATCAGAATTAGCAAAATCACAAAGGATTAAAAAGTAACAGGCTGGCTGCCATGGCAACAACTCAAAACCAATTTAGTGTGTGCATACTATGACTAGCCTGAAGTTCATGGGGAGCGTGGGACACTGCTCTGACATTCTGGAACAAAATGGTCTTAAAAAAACACCTATCCAGTATTTTGGCAGATACTATTTCAAGAGATGGCACTGTAAAAAATAAGCAGAAAGTAGAATTAAGGGACTAGGAACTCTCTTTCATTGCTGCTTCACTTCAAGCAAGTATTAATTACTTTTTCTGCAAGCTTTCTGCTGCATAGAGACTTTCACGTGAAAAAATGACTGTTTACTTTGCTGCTTTTATGACAAAACAGACGTAATAACTAGTTTCACCAAGTTTTTGTAATAAAAACTGCCACAGATGTGTAGAGGAATCATCAATTAGCCATAATACCATCTCGATGCCTTCATGGAGAGCATCACACAAATAAATCATCAGCCAGGTGCTTTGAGTAACACTGTACATTACACTGAGACAGACACTCTGCCACTGCAATATTCAAATTTCCAGAATTAAAGCCAAGCTTTGAGTGCTTTGCACTGAAAGACGACATCCATTAATTTGGCCAGGGAAAAACACAATGTCTTGAAAATATGTGCTCTGGCAATTTTATAGCATTCAACTATTTAGTCTGAAAATAGTTCAGGTAACAGGTATGCCCTTAAATAAACACACAAACACCCACTGGAAAGAAGGAAGAGAATTCTTATTTATCTTAGCTGTCTAAAAAGCCAAATCTTACTGGCAGTGAATAATTTCTTTCTCAGCCTGCTCAGTATGTGCACTAAGTGGAATACTGCATTGGGGTTGCTACAGCATTTGGGAGGATTTTGGAGGCAGCAGACAGATGAAAAGCATCTATTTTAAATATTAAAAAATCGAGTTTTCAGAAAGGATTTATGTGAACTGACTGCTGGATTAAGAGCAAATTAATATCCCTAAAGTTACAGAGTAAACAGGAAAAAGCATTCAAGGGATTTGATAACAGAAAACTCTTCAGTTTCCCAGCAGGTCTGTTTCAATGGATGCTACTCCTTGATCTACAGCTTTCCCCTGTAGCAGAGAGAAGATGCAACAGCTGCATTTTAATTCCCCTGGTTTGTGAAGTGCAAGAGATCCAAGGGCAAGCACAGAACAGAACAGTGACACAGGGAACCTCAGCAAGGCTCCACCTGGGACAGGGGCATTTCAGGGTTACCTGTCCGTAATCTATTTCCAGTGGGTAGAACTTCTTGGGATATTTAGTGAAGTTCTTAGAATGCCAGGAATTGCCAGTTTTCTCTTCATACAAATTCAGGAAGTGTTCAATGGCATCTTCTTTTGATGGCATCTGCTCCAGCTTGTTACTGCCAATTACAGTGCCCACACGGCCCCAGGATCGGAACACCCAGTACCTGGAGAAATGGAATGGGACAAAAGAACAGCCATCAGCCACTCCAGGGCTATTTGCATACCAGGAACTTTATGGAACACCCCCTCCATCAGAGAGAGTGTGAAAAGAATTTCTACAATTTTTTTCATTGTGGGAAATCAACAGAGGAATCACTGTATGTCCAAGAACTGGTGTAAAAAAATGCCCAGTGTTAACACACCAGAACCACAGCCCTGAGGATAAATGGGTGAAGAGCAGGAAAAGACAGGCTAACATCTCTTCAATCTTCATGTTTTGCAAATACAAATCTTCAGACTATTGGGGTCATATATTTGAAAAACAAAGACAAAGCATCTTTAAGCCTCAGGCCCCAGAGTTCAGTATTTTAGAGAAACCAGAAGTAAATCAAATATTTGTTTGTACTGCTGACAGCACCTTGGGTGAGCTTCTGTAGTATTTATGGGGATACAATCAATCAGCCTTTCCAATATGCCAGGTATGAAATCCCTCCACGTACTGAATCCCAGACTTGATACAACCTCACACAAATGGGACAGGAACAAAGCTTATTAAAACCATGGTGAAGTGCAATAAATCTGGAGCTGAACCACAGTCCCTGCTACCCTGGATTTCTGTGTCACTTATGTGTTTGGCAGGGGCAGTTTTATTTTAATGAACCTTCTCAATCTCTTCATCTAATCAGCAATGCAACCACTGAACAGCTCTGCCATGCACCCAATGAGACTGGAAAGCTAAACACACAAGCAGCTCCTGACTATTTCATGCATTTTGTTATACTTCAGGGCACACAGTTCAGGCTAACACTGTGGTAGAACAGACAGAATCTGGTTTTGTTTCCCAAGGTGACAGCTCTGTGATTAGAACACAACATTAAGTTAGAGAATATGGGGGAAAAAGACCCACCTTAATTCCACAAGGAATGTCTCCATGCAGAGCAGAGATTTCTCCACAGGTGGCTTGTGTGGTAGGTTTGGAGGAGTTCTTTTAGTTTTGGTTTGTTTTTTTGTTTTTTTTTTTTCATTTGTGTTGTAGTGGTTTTTTCCTTCAAGTAACTACACCAATCTGTTATCTCCCCAAAGACATTTTGCTCACACTTTGCTTTTGGAGCGTCAAAAATCCAGTATTTATTAGAAAAAAAGTGAATGGAAGTATTTGAAGGGAAAACTAAACTCACCTGTTCTCTCTGTCATCCTCTAGCAGCTGCAGCTTATAATAGGAATTTGTTCCTTTCACAATATCTACTAGTCCCAGGGTTGCACTGAAAATTTTCCCACCTTTTTCAAAGACATGAGCAGAATCCTCCAAACCTGCAGAGAAGAAAAAATTAGAACACAGAGGAGGAGGTTACTGTTTTAGCTCTCCTTCCTGCATTTGCACTCATCCAAATGTTTCCTGCAGCAGTGTGATTTAACAGAAATACTGCAAAAAACAGTGACCACACGGCTCATTCAAAACTACTTGGAGCATAATGAATTAATTAATGAATTGTGAGCTTACACCTTTAGATAAACTTTAGATAAATCAGGATCAGAACACCCAGTATCTGGAGAAACTAGAGTTAGTATCTAGTTAGTATCCTAACTAGAGGTAAATAAACCTGTAACCTGTGATAGAGGATGATCTAAAATCCAGGATCTAATACTGTGTGAGCAGCTGAAGGAATCCTCAGGAGAATTGCAGCTCTGCAGGTGTCACATTAGCAAATGGACTGAAAACCAAAGGCTGGCCTTGGATGCAATACAAATTGTCAGAACCTCCTTGCACCAGAGGTTTGGAGAGTAGCAGCAGTAGATGCTTATGCCAAACCTGTGTCCTCTGCTGGCTGGGCCTTTACTCACTCCACTGACAGGAGACCCTAAAGCTGAACAAGGTGCATGCCTCAGTTTAAGTGGTCCTTCTGAAGAAAGCTGCACTAGAAACTCCTGGAATATTCAGCCTTGGATGTCAATCAATATGCTTCCTCTGATAGCAATGTTAAAGGTTTAAACATTCATGCTCCTTTATGGAATCCTCATCCTTTCACAGAAAAATCCTTCTGCAAACCACCAGGCATTCTGAAGACAGTGGGTGGTGCAAGCACAGGCACAGCTATCACTCACCAGAATCAGGATCTACTGCTGCTCCACCCTTCACTGTTAACTTCATTTTCTTTTCAGACTTGCTAGGTCCTGCAGTGAAAGACAGTTAATTTTTTTCTTAGGTGAGCAACACAGTCTCACTTGAATCAGCCTTAAAATTCTCAATTTGCATAATTATCACCCTAAGGTGAAGCAGATTCCCAGTATATGAGCACACTGACTTCAGTGTTTTTTTTTTTTTTAACCTAGCTCTAGCAGCCAAATCACAACTAAATGAGAAATTACATTTCCCCAGATTCTAATTTTTTTTCTCCTGGCCCCAAGGGGTGGACCATGTCACTTTTTTTTACCTGCACTGAAGATAAACACAACCACAAATGTGGAAGTGGAAACTTCACAGGGCATGGGAGTGTTTGGATTCCCTGGGGATGCTACTGTGTTGAGACAGTCTGGCAATAACACACCCAATTGAAGGACAAAAACCTCCACTTGGAGGACACAAAGAACAGGTTCTGAGGAGAAGAGAGCAAATGTGATGGTTTTGTTCACCATCCAGGGTTAATGATGGCATTGGTGAGCAATGCCATCAATATTTTTTCACTCCTACAAAAATATTATGTTCTAAATCAAGTAGCATAGACACAGTGCTCTGGACCTCAGTATTTTCTCACTTGCCAACACTCCCTGAGTAGTGTCTGTCATTTTGCTGTTCTAGGACCTCCTAGGAGTTGCAAAACTAACCCAAACTGGCAGTGAAGCTGATGTTTTATGAGGAAGAGACTGGATTGATGGTAGGGAGTCTGGGCAGACTGAAGTAGGGGAAACAAGAGCCAGCTCAGAAGACAGTTTCATGTTTACTTAAAGCTAGTCTTGCCCTGAGGTCCATAATATAAACTTATCATGAGAAAAAAAAAATGGCAGAAAATTCAAGGAAAGGGTAAGGACAGACCATTCCCAGGTTTGCTTTGTGCATGCACAGTACTGAACAGGCCTGTGGAGAAACAACTGCTTTGTTCCTCACCTTGCTCTTCTTTGACCTTCCCAGCACTCTTTGTACTTGGGGGCTTGCTGCTCTTCCCATCCACAGCCATTTCCTCGTGCTCCATTTTCACCTCTGCACCCCAGGGTGAAAGGGCATGGAGAGACACGAGCTCCTGGAAGTCCTTGCTGGAAGATTTCACATCCTGAAGAAACGCCTCTGAGACCACACGGACTTTGGCCTCCTTCACCTCTTCCATCTTCTTGCTCATTTTCTCCACATCCTCTGCAGAGGCAGGATAGGAAGGGGAGAAAAAAATGCATCCATGAGGTTTTAGACCGCAGCCTCTCCCTCTGGCCATGATTCAGGGCTCTGTAACACTTTGTGAAAACACACTTCCACTACGTTTTGGATTCACCATGTTCTTTGGAGAGCCAAGTTCCTCCTTGGATCAAAGATACAGCTTGGGCTAGAGCAGGGACACTCCTGCTCTACCTGGCTGGTCCAGTTCTCCCTTTCCCATATCTCAGCTGGGGCTGGACTTTCTGATGGAAGGGAGCAGATCTCCCAACTCAGCAGTCAGTTTGCACAGCTCCAAGACAGAGCAAGAGCAGACTCTAAGCTGCCAGCAGAGCAAACCAGTGCCCTCAGGCACCCACAGTCAGCTCTGGGAATTCTCCAAGGCAAGCATGGACACAGCCCCCAGCACCCCTCATCCCAACAAAGGTGGCTTGCACACCACCATGCTCTGCACACAAACCCCAGCTGCCACTGACCCCTGAGAGCCTTAAGGCTCAGCCTGCCAGGTTAACTTGCTGGGTAAGCAAAACTCAAACAGCACACATCTGTCTACTTTTCCAAGCACACTCGGGCCATGTGTGCACACAAAACACTCCCCCTAATCCAAACACTGATCCCCAGACAGCTCTGAGGACAAGTGTCCTCTGTCATCTGCTCAGCTCTGTTACCACTGCTGCCAGGAACCCCAGCATGGCTGCTCACTCTGGGTGCTGATGCACAGGGTGGCCTTGTTAGCTGTTGTGGTCATCTTTCCTCCCAGGTCCTCCACAATGCTTTTCACCTCCTCCTTGTTCTTAGACAGCTTCCCAACAACCAGGATCTTCATGCTGGTCAGTGGTTTGTCTAAAGGTTTGGAAATGACACGTTAGCCACAGGCACAGAGTCCCTGGACAAACAGCAAGCACAAAGTGACAGCATCCCCCCCTCCCTGTACAATCAGCTCAGCTGGCAGGGAGAGGAGGGGCCAAGCAGGTCTGAGCTGTGCTAAGCAAGCAGGAGGGAGTTCCCCTTCCCAGGGGAAAGGGAACAAAGCTCAGCAGCTGCCAACACACAGAAGGGATGGAAGACAGGGAAATGGTATGTAGGCATATTTGCCCTTTTCTTGGTTTGTTTTCTTAAGTAAAAAGAATCAGACTCCTTTAAGCACTGTGCTACCAGGGACTGTGCTCTGCTTCCCTTTTCTTTTGATGCCTGAATAGCATGGGAGAAATTCAATGTCACATGAAAGCTCCTGCCTTTTCAAAAGGAAATCTTTTTTTGAGGGGCTGCAGAGAGAATTCTCTCAAGCAACACTGTTCCAGTCTTGATCTTATAGAGAGTACAAGGTCCTACCATGCAAACCCCATAAGAAGGCAGGAGCAAACTGGTAACCATTGTGTTAACATTGCAATTCAGGCTGGTCCAGGACATGGCAAGTGCCTAAGAGCATATTTGCACTGCTATAAGATAAATGCTATCAACTCTAATTGACCAGCTGAGAGTTGCACTTCTTCTTCTCCCCTCAACTCAGATTAGTTTGGTTGTTAGCAAACAAAGCAACCTGGCTTTAAATCTGGTCAACCTTTTGAGTTTACCTTCAGGGGACACAGGGGCTGGAATCAATTTGCTAATCAGAAAAAAGACCTGGGTTACTTTGTCTTCATTGCTAAAAATAACATGGTCTGGCTGAAAGTTAACTGTGCAGAATCACTCCCACCTTTTTAACCAAGTTACAATAATGCCCTGCACCCAAAATTATGGCCAGAACTAGAAGTCAGCACGGTACTTAACAGACATGCTTTATCACCAAAGCATGCAACTCATTCAGCAACCTACAGGGAGTTTCTTAAGTCCAACCTTTTGCCAGTAGGAGACAGCACATCTATTTTGCATAGGGGGAGTCAGTGATCAGTAAAGCCAAATCTCAGTAGATGACTTAGAAACAAAACAAACCCCTGAAAAACCCTCTTGTCCTCAAAGCCTACATTTATGTGGAATTTCTGGCATTAAGGACATCCCTGGATGGTGCTCAAGAAACCAAGAGAGGTGGCACTTTGAAGCAGGTCCCCCCTGAGACACATGTGCAGCACCAGCCTTTACATTTCTGACTCACTGCAAACACATCATTTCCTCACAATCAAGAAACACTCAAAATCATCTGTGAGTAAACAACAGAACCTCAAGCCCATGACCCCAGAGAACCAGGGCCTACCTGTGCTGGGAAGATGAAGCACATGAGACACTTTATCAGGAGAGCTCTGCCTGCTCGAGAGCAGGAGAACAGTGGGACTGTTCAGGGTGGCATGCTTATCTGGCTGGGGGTGCCAGCCTGAACATCATCCTGAGCTCCACCAAGCCATGCCCAGTCAGACATTTACCTCTGGGTGCAGACACAGTCTCTGACAAAGGAGCAGATGCAGAGGGAGGAGGTGCTGAGTTCACAGTTGCAGCATCTGGAGGGAACACCCTGTCCTGCTTTTTACACTTAAATTTCTTCAGGTAAGGAATTTCCCGGAACTCCTGTGGGATGGAAGCATAAACAATTTAAAATCAACAAGTATTATTATAAGATTTAAAGGATAAATTGAATGCTAGCCAGGTGTTGGCATTTATTGCACATCTTGGAAATTATGTTGATTCACACTAAGGTGGACAAAGCCCCACTTTACTGACTGAGAAAACAAAGCTGGAAGAGGGTAAATGATGAGTTTCAAATCAAATCAACAACAACTCTTTCAATTCAATGTTACTGGGAAAAAATATGATTTATTTATGCATTAGCTGCCTGCTCCTGGAGGGATGTGGCTGTGACAGGCTTTGCCTGCTGTCACAGCTGCTCAGTACTGCAGCACTCTGCTCTCTGGCATCCTGCACTGACTGCTGCTTGTTCAATCAGCTCAGAAATGTGCTTCAGAACACCAAATATGCAGTAAACACTCACCTTTGGGATTACCCAGTCTTTCCTGTTGGGAGTCTGTGTTTTAGCCACGCACTTGGTCCAGGCAGTGATGTCCCCTGAACAGTAATAAGCGTCACTCTTGAACACAAACTGCCCCTTGCACTGCTCGCAGGGCAGCAGAGCTCCAAAGGCCATCCCATCTGCCACTCGGTCCAAGATCTACAGCACCAAAGAACACAGAGCAGGTCATGGCAGGAGGAGGCTGGAGGCACACACACACACTGTGTTACCCTGGGCTGCACAAGAACACAACTGCCAGGCTGCTGGCACAGGCACTTCCAGCACGTCCCACACACTCTGAACATAAACCAAGCCTCTCAGCTGCACTGAGGGATGTTTGATGCCTCAGAGGCATGGCACAAGGCTCCTCCTGCTCACACCCCTGTGGAGATTCTCAGTTCAAAGAGAATTCTGCCAGGCTTCAGGCCTGGGAAACTTAGAGAGGAAGAATGAAAACAATGATCTCTCTTTCTGTTCGTGTTGTTTATAGATAGGTACCTTCAGAGTGTGCTATTCATGGTTCACCAACGGTGTGAAAGTTTTTACTTTGAGAACAATCAGGTTTCACCTTAGCAATCCTGGTTTTAAAGGATGCCACCTCTTAATAAAGTCTCTCTTTTTCACCCTCTGAACCATGGAGTCATTTCATCCATCCTTGACTCAACAGTGTCAGAGGATTACTGAGTTTTAAATCTGGACCTGGTGCTCCTTCCTTCCCTCTTCAGGTGATGTGTCAGAACTCCTCCCACCTTACTACGCGTGTATGTATCCTGCAATCATTTGACACAGCAGGAGAAACAGTCAACTAGAGATCAGCAGGAGTGAAAAACAATGGTAATTACATCTGGTATAAAAAAACACCAGAGTTTACCACATAGGTAGTGAAGTGGAAACACAATTTGCATTTCTGGAACGTATTTCACAGAAAGGTTCCTAGAAACACAAGTCAATTTGATGTGCTCTTAGTGTCAGCCTGAATACAAGGTCACCTCCCAAACCCCATCACCCAGGAAACCAAGGATATTTTACTTGGCTTCCTCTTCACAGCTGGAGAAGGTTCCTTATCTTTGGTTTTTCTGTTTATACACACCACACAGATGTTCTTGCTCATGTCTCTCCTGCCACAACTACTAAACAAGCACTCTAAAGTTAGTTGCCATATTTGATAGAAAACATTGATGATTACTGCCTCTGAGCACCATCTAGCTACAAGCTATTAATATTAAACTGCTATCAAAGTTTAGCTGCTAGCTAAAAATTAATGTCAGTTCTCTTGAGACCAATTCTCAACTCCAGTCTCAACTGGCTGTTAGTTACACGGCCTCCAGCAAAGCAAAAAAATCAGTCAAATATCCCCAAAAAGCAATTGCTCCACTAAGCATTTCAAGCAACAGCAACCTATAGAATTCAGGATTTTTCATACAGATGGAAAAGGTGCTTTCTCAAGAACGTACACAAATCCTTGCCTGTCCTCTTTTCTAAAGGGTGAAGGGGATATACATCCTTAGGAGCAATGGTTTAAAAGGTCAAAGAGGAGGAAAAGGAGGCCAAATCAAACAAGGGGGGAGAGGTATAAAAACCCTTCTAAATGAATTTAAATAATCATTCTTTAAAAGTAACAAAACCATTACTACATGCACCATTTTTGTGATTTTGTGTAAATACTATGGAATTAGAGTTTTTTCTGCCTTTGCAAAGAGAAATTCAGCCCCATCTGTTTCACAGCTTTAGGAATCCGCTGCTGGGGATTCTCAGGGAATACAACCATGCACATGCACATTCCTGATGTCTCCAAAGCCTTTCCAGGGCTATTCTGAGTGCCAAGATCCCCTTCAACCCTGTATGTGAGACTGCTATCACTCTTTTAGAAGCTTTGACAAAAACACTCCAGACTCCGCACAGACTGCAAGTATTTGGCCCACTCCTGGCAGTGTAAACACTTGCAAACAGTGGTTTTGGGCCCTGGCACTACACCAAGAACACAGAATTTCTGACCACTGGTTTTGCCCAGCTCCCCAAGACAAGAGTTTGTGATAAATTCCTGAATACTTCTACAAATATTCACAGAGAGGAGAAGGCCTGCTGAAAGCGAGCTCAAAACTGCCTGATGGCTACATTCCCCCACCCATTTCTTTGTCACTTTATGGGAGGGGAAAAAACCCCAAGAAATCAACAAGAAAACAAAAAAAAACCAAACTTGGAGCTTGTAGGGAAGGAAACTAGGAGAGAAAACGTAGAGGTAGGTAAGATCAGTTTACCACACATTTATTGTATAGTGAAGATGAGCACAACAGGTTCTGCTGTCAACAGCACAAGGAGGTAGTGACCTAAATTAAGGCACAAAGCTTTCCAAGCAGGAACTCTGACATTTGGCTTTAATCTTTTGTCACAGAACATGCTACCTTTCAGATGCAGTGTCTCTGATTCCCCTAGAGGAGCCTGGCAGTGAAGGATGTCAGGTGCAGCCAGGTAAGAATATCTCTTAATCCCAATTACTGGGGCAGAAAAATATATATATATATAAAAAAAAAGAAGTTCCCAAATAGATTTACAGCAGGGTTGTGTAGGTGTGTAAAACTTATCAACCTTTCACATTTAATGCTGTACAACCTTGTATTCAGAACACGAATGCCATTCAGAAATGGCACAGGCTGTGTGTCTGCAATAACATTTGTTAATTTAAAAGATGAGCTCACAGATGGGAATTAAGAGAAAATTATACAAACCATGGCATTATACACAAAGCAGACCTAATTTGACCCTAGCTGGGCTGTTCATTCTTCAGTGTGCCTGTCTATATCCAGTTGTTAATCCTTAGGATTTAGCAATACAGACAACTACACAGGAAGGATCACGAGTTGCCATTTCCATCCACAATGCTCGGGATAATTACTAATACATTAAGCCAAGAGCACTCAGACCTGCTGTGTGGGGGCCATTTCTGGGACTTGGGAGTGTCTGCATTACCTCCAGCCCACACACTCTAGGAACTAAGGAAAGGAAAAGCAACCAAACTGCAGATTCCCTAAAAAACCTGCCTTCAAGCCCTTCAGAGTCTAAAGCAACTAAAATGTTATGATACTGATGTTATCTCATCCTGCTTCCCTTCAGCTCCAGGGGCAATGCTGAGATGATCAAATTCTGTAAGCAGTC
Source organism: Euphonia xanthogaster (assembly GCA_034509185.1). Taxonomy (NCBI): domain Eukaryota; kingdom Metazoa; phylum Chordata; class Aves; order Passeriformes; family Fringillidae; genus Euphonia; species Euphonia xanthogaster. The sequence continues at coordinate 7,436,125 of JAYDZK010000169.1, forward strand.
GTGCTATTGTCACACCAAATGGTGTCACATTTGTCACCACCACTGCCTGCTCACCTGCAAGGCCTCCTGAGGTACCCTGCTGCCCACCTGGACACACTGGAGCCTAGGGCAAGCTCACCAGAGACTATCCATCACAGAGATGCCTCTTCCCAGAGAGGAGTGGGAAAGGTGAAGAAACTGATGGGGACCAAACACCTGCTGTGATTTCTCAGTGCTGCTCATCACCCTCGGCGGCTGCTGGGGCTGGCACCACCTCCTACAGGGATCCCCAGCACTCATCCATGCTTCCCTTGGGAATGGTTCAACTGTGACATGCATTAACCACCCCAGCAGTTAGTTTGTATCACTGTTTTATTGCTGTGTGGCAACAAGAAACAAAGGAAATGAGTGCTCTCAGGACACTTTGTTCATAAGCTGGAATCCTTACATCCACCTAGAGCACAAAACAGTTTCTCGCTCCTCCCTGAAACTGAAGATGTTAAGACAGTTGTATACAAACATCCAGCAATTTCAGAGGGGAAAAAAACCCAACGTGCAAAAAATTCAGTTTCAAATTAGGCATAAATGAAGCACTTGATTAAAAAAAATAAGACTAATTTCAATCAGACCTTGTATTTTTTTAAAGATAGCATGAAAGCAATTACTGAAACATCTGACAATTCCATATAGCCTTGGATGAGGGTTTTTTCCTCCTTTACAAAAATTGAGTTTTATGAATGCCCAGCACACACACCAAGCATTTTTTGAACACGACTCAGATCCCTAAATTAAGGTCTAAACTAAAAGATTGCCCTCCCTTTTCCCAGCCCAAAACCATGCTCACTATAGGTACCAAAAAGCTTTAAAATATAAAAGCACTGCAGTACTTTGGCATGCTTTAGGAGAAGCCAGGGGTGTTGGGAGAAACCAGGGGTGTTGTGTATCTACTGAAGCAGTTCCTTTTAAAATCACATCAGAGATTCCAGCTGACTCTGCTCCAGCTTAGAAAATAGAAGTTTGCAGTTATGGAGCCACCAAATGAGGCAGTTCGATCGGCTGCACCAAGGACATCAGAGGGAAGCCCAAGGTCACACGAGATAAAGCAAGGGAGAGTTTTTGCAAGGAATGACTGCAGTGCTTGACTTACAAACAACTGGATGGAAAAGCAGAGTACTGAACATACAGGACCTCGTGTCTCAAAAAAGCCTGCCACTTGAGTCACAAGTATTACAAAAATTCACATTGGTGTGAAGTACAATTTCAGTACCCCCAGCACGAAATGTATCATTTTGCTTCAAGTCATATTATTTATGAATGAACTCCAACTACAGCCACTAAGTCAGGATTGTAACACACCCAGGAACAGGAAGGGAGCTTAGTAAGGAAAGCAACCAAACAGAAGGACAGAAGAGGGCATCAATTAAAGCAAATCATGGGCCATTTTATAATCCTCCATCTCTCTCCTGCACATCACACAGCCTTACCTTTGCCTGCAAATCTGACCCATTCATTGCTGAGCTCATCAACGGGATCATTTCACACAATTACACTTATATTCAATACAAAGGGTCTCCACATCTGCAAATACATTTTCAACTGAAAGTAAAATATTCAAGAATGGCTAGCTCTGTTAAAGTGCTAGGCTATGACCACACTCTATTTTGGCTCCTGTTTTGTTGCCACACAAAACAAAAAATTAAAAACAAAATATTTTTTTTAAAAAATCCAAAACCAGAAGAAACCATTTCCAAAAACTAACCTGAGCAAACACAAGTCTTATAATTCCCATCCATCCAACAAGATATCATTTCACATCAAAGGCCTTGTATCACTCTTCTCCTTAGATCAGAAGGCCTCAATTATTGATTAAAGTGGGGGGAATAGAAATGCAATTTACTTTTCAGCTTTGATGGTGTTTCTGCAAGGATCAGACTTCTCTTATTCCTTAGTTATTATACAGCTGATGTCACACATCTTTGGAATTAAAAGGGTGCTAAATTGGATACTTTCTAATTCATACACTAATAGCATTCAAGCATTCAGGTTTCAAATGTTCAGAAGAACACTCTTATATGGGGCATGATGTAAATTAAAATACACTTAATTAATTCCTGAAACTACCTGAGTTAAAAGGAACACATTTTACCCCTCCCCACACTTCTAGGGAAAATCTAACTCCAATCATAAAATGTCAGCAATGGGCAACAATCAGCAAAACTCAGTCCCTTATAAAATATAATCAAGAAGAGAATATATTAAAAAAATAACAACTTAATTCAGTTTTTCACTATTGTCTGGATTCCTAACTTTATGGAGGCTTCCTGCACAGCATGCACTATACAACACAAACCATGGCATCTATTCCCACAGTATTCTTCAAAGCTTCAAAGCACTTTATGACCAGGAAGTCATGACACAAGCAAGCAGTTTCCTACTTTACAGGCAGGGAAACTGAGGCACACAAGGAGGCAACAGCAGAGCCAATCCCATTATTTGATAGCCAAACAAGCATACTGCCTCTGGAAAATTTGATCCATTTTGTTACTTTGCATCAGAACTAATAACATCATTCTGTACCACACTCTTTATTAGCTACATTTCATACCAAAACCTAATCCCTTCAAGCACTCATTACCTGTGTTAAAGGTTTTTGTATTTCCATAACACGGCTAAGTAATGATTTTAGCTTGCATAACAAATTTTCTCAGCTCTCATTTTTTAAGGAGGCATTAAAAGTCTTTTTTTTAGGTCTTTTCAATTAATTTACATCCTTTTCTATGAATTTAAATCCTGAACTAAAATGTTATTTTAGAAGCTAGTTTTAGTTAACTGAAAAATTAGCAACATAGAAATTTTAGAATTAATAGATTAACTATCACATTTCAAGTACAGGTGAGAGAAATAACTGCATTTACCCACAGTTTAAACTACTACTAAGTCTTCCCGGATAAATACAAAACCCCTCCACACAAAGAGTTTTAAATTTAAGTCTTGCATCTTACCTAGTGAGAGCAACGATGCTGCACCTTCCCAGATGGCTACAAAGAAATCAGTGGCTAAAACAGGTATTTTTGCTGACTTGATGCAACTTTCTAAACAACAGAAGACAGCCTGCACAACAGCACATTCTCCTGTTCTGAGAAGCAGCAGTCAGAGCTGCTGGTGCACAGTTACAGCTCTCCATTCAGTGCAAAGTATACCACAACAACAGAGCAATTCAGTGATTCTTCTGCATGAAGTTCCTCAGACCCTGAAAACCATCCTTCCATAGGCAACATCCTCCCTTATTGTGCCTAAAGATTAAGGTAAGCAAAAGATTAAGGTAAGCAAAAGATAATAATAGACTTACTAGAACACAGGCACATGGGATGACTGCTGTCCCTGATCCTGTTCAATAAGGGTTCAGGAGAAATGCAGAGTGAAGTTTAGTGCTTGCCTCCAGCCACACCCAAACACACCGAGTTCAGCTCTTGCCATCTCCTCAGACACCACTCCGTTTATTGTGCACTGGCTTTGGGCCATAAATATGAGAAAGGAAGTTGTGATGCAAGGTGGGTGGAGTACAGTAGGAAGCACCATGGGATTGTTCAGATTATTCCCAGTCTATATAAAGCACAGCCCTTTTCCCTTTTCATTGTACCACAGCAGAAAACAAGACTGAGCTTTTACTCTCAATGGCGTGGTAGTTCCTACTTTAAACAATAAGCTTGTTATGCGTTTGTATTTTATCTTTAGCAAAAAATGTCAATTTTTTCCAGGACTTAAAATACAACATACATCTATGTGCACTTTGAGGAAGGGATGGGGAAAATGAGCTGAAAGCAGCAAAGAGAAAGCTTTCCCCTTCCTTTTTTTTCCCCCTCCTCCCTCTTATCCTTAGTGTAGAGAGAACAGAATGAAAGCCATCTGTTTATGGTATATGCTAGTTCAACTGGGCCAAGGCTGTAGCACAAATGCCACATTAATCTCACTATCAGGCATCTGAATCATCATGATGGGAATCTGAAGAGCTGCAAGGGAAACAGCCCAAGTTCTGGCCAAGTATTGTTACTGTCTGAAATTAATGGATGGATGTTTGCTCTCATTCTGCTTCATGGACTGCAACCTCATCAACAGAACTCAGCACTGCAGCTCAGACTTACTAATGAGGAATATGCAATAACAATTTTCCTGACAAATCTTGTAGAAAATCATTATCTTACATTAGCAATTTTGATTTTGTGAAGTCTATCAGTTTACCAGTCTATCCTGGTAAACACAGGATTCCTGACCTACATCCCCCTTTCTTTCAGCTGAGCATTATGCACCCAGTCTTTCAGAGAGCTTTCCAAACAAAGACTTTTACTTTGAACCCAAATTACGTTTTCCAGCTTGACACTTTTCTTCAGGCATTTTCATACACAAGAAAGCAAAAGTCCTCCCACAAGCCAGACACCAGCAAGGTCTATGCAAATAAAGCTCACTGTTTGGGATGAACACTCAGCACAGGAGCAACCCAACTTCCCATTCCTTGGCTGAGCTACCACGTATCACACAAGGAAAGAAAATCTCAAACAAAGGTGGCTTTTAAAGCCACCCATACTTTTATACTGCAAGTGCCTATTGCAACATCAGCATTCAGTAGGGGAAAAAAAATCCAAAAGTTTGTAGTGGGTTGACCCTGGCCAGATGCCAGGCTGCCACCAAAGCCTCTCTATCACTCCCCTCTGCAAATGAATGAGGGAGACAAAACATAATGAAGGATTCTTACATTGAGATAAGAAGCTGGAGATCACTCCCCAAAGAATGTCACAGGCAAAACAAATTCAAATTAGGGATATTAATTGGATTTATGATTTAAAAACTCAGAGCAGGAAAATAAGAAGTACAATAAGACCTTTCCCCCACCTTTCCAGCTCTAGCTCTTTCCCCCCAGCAGCGAAGGGAGATGGGAATAGGGACTGTGGTCAGTTCATCCCACATTGTTCCTGCTGCTGCTCAGGGAGAGGAGTCCTTCCCCTGGCACAGTGAGGGGTCCCTCCCATGGGATAAAGATCTCCATGAATTTCCCCAGTGTGAGTCCACCCCAGGGTAAGAGCTCTCCACCAACTGCAACAAGGTAGGTCACTCTTCCAGAGTTTAGTGCTTCAGAGGCACAGCCTGCCCCAGTGTGAGTCTCCCACAAGGTCACAGGTCCTACCAGGAAACCTGCTCCAGCATGGGCTCCTCTCTCCACAGGTCTGAAGGTCTCTTCCAGGAGCCTCTTCCAGCATGAGCCTCCAACAAGTTCAGAGCCCATTCACAGCCTCTTCTGAGGCATCCCCCTGCTCCAGCAGGGTCTCCTCCATGGGCTGCAGGTGGATCTCTGCATCCCCAAGGACCTTCAAGAGCTGCAGGGGCACAGCTGCCTCACCACAGGCTTCACCACAGGCCGCCAGGGAATCTCACTTCCAGTACCTGGAGCACCTCCTCCTCCTCCTCCTGAGCTGACCTTGGTGTCTGCAGAGTTGTTCCTCTCACATATTCTCTCTGCTCTCCTCCAGCCATAACTACATCTGCACGATACCTTTTTTTACCTTCTTCCTAAATATGTTATCCAAGAGGTGCTGCCACCATTTCTGACTGGTCCAGCCTTGGCAAGCAGCGGGTCCATCTTGGAGCTGGCTGGAATTGCCTCTGTTGGACGTGGAGGAAGCTTCTGGAAGTTTCTCACAGAAACCACCTGTGTATCCCCCCCCAGCACCTCCCGACCAAAACCTGGCTATACAAACCCAATACAAGGATAAAACCCAAGCAAATTGCCCTGTAAGATATATAAAATACATTGGTTTCAGTAACACACGTAGGAAACCACAGGCTTTCACTGAGCACCCACATTTGCCAACACCCATCATCTACAGCTCGCTCAGCTCAGACCTGGATCCACTTGAATTTGCACCAATGTAGTTAAACAACTGCAGAAATCCAGAGTAAACAAACCCTGCATATATTCTTCTTATTATATCACCCAGCAGCACATTCACAGATCCCTGTCACTGCCATCTGTGAAGCTCCTCTCCTTCAACATATTCCCTTCCACCCCAAAATCCTCTTTCCCTTTCTCCCCAGATCCTTCCTCGTGGCTCCTTGCAGACACCACTTTTGCACTGCTGGACACTTCATCATCAGCTCCTTCAAGCTGACTGTCAGAAAAGCAAGCCCACACACGGTGTCTGGGCTTGTACTCTTGGTGTCCTACTTGCAGCTTGCTCCGCCTCCTCCTCCTCCTGGAGCCAGCAAAGGAGAATTGGATCTTTGGAGGTTTGCCCCTTCAGGCAGACTCTGCCTTATCTTCTGCATTCAGCACAAAGTTATAAACATTTCATACACAAGCAGAATTAAATTAATGTTATTTTCAGGCAGATAAAAAAATTATACCATGCAATTCTTACAACATACACATACTACAGAAAAGGGGACCAGTCCAACTCATACAACATAATCACAGGGGGGTTCCAGTTGCTCCTCCTGCCATTCTTCAGTATCAAAACATGGGCTGCTCCCAATGATCCTAAAGCCAAGGCAGCATCCAAGCATAATGAGTGGGGTTATGAACTCGAGCTTAAGCCTGAATCATCTCAATTTTCTGTACTTACGTCAAACTCAGAGGAAGTCTTTGCACAAAAGAAAAAAAAGGTAGTAATAACTTCATAAAGGAAAATAAAAAAGAAACTAGGTTGTTCTTGCTGTAATAGAGCTTCCCCCCACTGGGAATAAGTGTTATGGTTCCTTCAGCCTTCTACATGGCCAGAGGCCGAAAAAAGGCCACAGTAAGTGCTCCCTGTGGGGACTGAGGAGAATTACAACTCTCAAGACAGTCCTTTAAAATGCAGGTACTTTCTCACAATGAAAAGAAGGCCCAGTGTTTTTCCTGGTAATAAAAAAAGGTTTTGTACATGACAAGACTCTTCCTGGAGGAAAGCAAAAATAGATGTACATCAGGGATAAAAGCATATTTAACACCACCTACACCTAAACAACACAGGCTATCACAGGATCTGGCACCTTTCCCACCCACACCACACTTCCCACTGCCTAAGACACCAACTCTTCCTGGGTTTAAAAACTCTCCTTTTCTGCTTTTTCAGCCAAGGCATAATAATCTCACCAATAAAAAGACAATCAGCATTCACACCAGGAAGCAGCTCCACCTCAGCCCACCAGAACACACAAGGCAAAGTCACATTTATCATACAGCAAGTGCCTACCCATACATCAAGCACATTTATGACTTAAATTCTATTTACTGATATCAGGGGGCTGTGCTGGTGGGAGCACCCATGGGGGAGGGCAGGGTATGGAAGTAGAAGAGAGGAATTTCTTTTTTTTTGTGAGTCAATGTATCTAAAATAGTATTTTAAAAAAATAACAAGATGGTAGGAGATTTGTGATGTAATAGAAACATAAAACAAATCATGTAGCAAGCCAGGGAGAACAAAAAAAAAAAAAAAAAGAAGCATAGAACACTCATTTGCTCCAAACCCAGCAACTTCACAGAGCTCTGTGCCAAACACTTTTGAAAATACTTTGTATTAGTCACTCCTCCAGGAAAACAGCTGTCAAAACCTGTGTCCTACCTCCATAAAACACTCCAAACCAAAACACTCATGACACACACAGGTAGGTCAGAGGACCTACACCATTTCTGGCATCTGAAACAATGACATATTTAACCACACAGATTAATTCCAGTGCAGGAAAAGTCACAGGACACACTGGGCTGTTCTGTGATGGAAGCTGACCAGTCTGGTACCCTAAAATGCATTACTACAATGGCAAATTCAGAGGCATTTTAGCACATCACGGCCTGGGTTGACATCTCCTTTATGCTCCAATTCCAGAATGTGCTCTTCAGCAATCTACCTGCAGGACAAGCAAAAAACAAACCAAACTAACCCAAAATAGGAATTTCAGACCACACAGCACAATAGTGTACCTATTCATCATTTTCAAAATCTGCTCTGTCTTCCTACATGTTTGCTGTTACAATGCAGAGGCTTCCTTGTTACATCTTCTAAATACCACCAGAGTAAATGACACTTTTTTGTTAGTCCAACTTCATCCTTGCAATGAGTGACAATACATGAAGATGGTGCAGAAATTCCCCTGTATTACCAACTCTCAAGGGAGGGTATGTGGCATTCACATTCTCTGAAAAACCCCTTTGCCCAGGATTTTTCTCCTGGGAAGCTGAGATGTCTCAGAGAAAAGGAGAATAATTCTTATCTCATTTGCTTCTCCTGTGTTGTGCTCGTGTGGAATGTGTTTGGAGATTGTTCCATTGGATTGTGGTGTGAGTTGTTTTCACTCCTTGGCCAATCAGGGCCAAGCTGTGTCATGACTCACAAGTTTTCATTATTATCTTTTTAGCATTCAGTAAGTAACCTTCCTGTATTCTGTAGTATAATTTAGTATAGTATTCTTTAATATAATACAGTATCATAAAGTAATAAGTTAGCCTTCTGAGAACATGGAGTCAGATGCTTCATTCCTTCTTTGCTGGGGCATTCCCTGCAAATACCATAAGGGTAGGAAGAGGATAAGGTATCATCTGACTGCTCCTAAACGGAGAGCTGAGGCACACCATGATCCTCCCAAATCCACCCGTTATTTCTGATTGCACAGCCCCGTGACAAATCACTTCCACCATGGAAGCTTTTAACTCCTTTTTGCCTTTATTTGCTACAAACCATCACTCAAGTCCTTACTAAATTCAAGGGGAAGCTACGAAAGACACGTGGCTTTGGGTGTGGATGGAAACCAAAGGAACAAGACCATCCATTTGAGCAGCATCCTACTATTAAATTCATTAGGTGTAATGCCACACCACACCTTTGCAGAAGGGCAGCCCTTCCCAAGCCACCACCAGCTCTGGGTGGGTACACACTCCTGCTGCATGGGAATGATCTTCACTTGTCACGTGCAGGTGACTGCCAGGACACACAGCATTGCCAACAACCAACACAGCCATGCCAAAGATGGCCAGCACAAAATGCCTGTGCTTGGTGATCACACCTATTTGACAACAGCTGATTTTATTATTATTCAAAGCCACAAAGGAGGGGTTTTGTCCTACTTCTGGGCTGCAACACACAGGAAGTCACGAGTAAGTAAAGCAGCAGCCATTCAGTTGGCACAGAGGACACACGGAACATTTGGAACAAAACAGATGGATCTTTGTTGTTATTCTGCAGGTTAAAAGGGATCAGTGGAACTAGCCCAATACAAGAAATGATGAATGGCCAGACAGACTCAGCCAACCACTTTAGAGCAACAGGATATGTAAAACTACAGCAGAACTGGGAAGGAGAAATCTTGTCCCCTTCAGTCAGCCCATGAGGCCAAGGAACCTGCTTGTTCCAACCTTTGCTCCTGTGGAGCTCTACACATTTTAACTTGTATCCCAAACATTCAGGCACTCCACCAGACACTGCAGAAGGGTGGCAGATTGTAGAGCTGATCACTGTCTGACAGGTTTTATTTAAGTGCTGCTCACTCCCCACAGCTCTCTCCAGGCAATAGCAGGCTCTGTGGAGACACACCAGCTGAGAAGTGAAGGGAGAACAGTTCAGCAGGGCAAGGCAGCAGAGCTTGCTGGGTGGCTTTTGGCTTTACAGGTTGTCACCAAAGTCATGACAGTGAACAAGACAGTGTTGTACAGAATGGTGGTTGCTTAGGTGATGTCACACCTCTTTTAAATGAATTAAACAGAGCAGAGTTTAAACAAATAACATTCATATTATGCCAGGCTCCTCTCGCTTCAAGAGCTTCACAAGTTGTCCCTTTCAGCCTGGTACTACTTAGCTGCTCATTCAGCTTCCCTGGAGGTAGAAAACCTTCTCTTAGCCAACACTGCTAAATACTATTTGCAAGAGAAGTACCCTAAATAACAATGTTTTTTGTGCAACACTGGTAAATCACTCTGAGAAGGGCCTTGTGGGCAAGACCTACAGACAGCAGAGAGGCACACGAGTGCAGAGGCAAGAAGCACAGAGAGCTGTGTCCATGGCTTCCCTGCACAGACCTTTCCTTGTAGCAGGACATGTTCTCAAAAGGCTGGAAGATGCAGCATGGAGAGGCCACAGGGCAGCATGACAGGACAGCAGTGCTCTTCAGGAACACAGCCTGGACATGAGCCACGGCAGAGTCCCTCTGCCACTTTGGTATTTCACAGGACAGCTCCCTGCCATTCTCCTGGGAGGTCTGATTCACTTTGCCTGGTCCCTTGCACTCTGCCTTTCAGACTCAGTGACACCTCCCTCACCCCATTACAGCCAGAAATCAGTCATTCCCTGCTATGGAATGAGCTTCTCCTGAACACTTGATTACGTTGAGAGACATACATTTGTACTAGAGATGAGACCAGAGAAGCTCTAACAAATGCCATCCTTTAGAGGGTCTTCCCTGGCTTAGGATATCCAAAGATGGCAGGAAAGGGTTTCACTTGTCTGGAGAAATCAGGCAGGAGCTAACAATCACTGCTCTGTGTGATTCAGATACTGACCTAGGTAAGATTCTGCATTCAGGACAGCAAATACTTACTGAGAGAGCAGACTGAGAAAAGGTCTGTGCACACTCCTAAAAAAAAAAAGAGAAAGTGCACTAGACAAGCCACTACCCTCAGGCAGCAGGGAAATTAGCAAGTTAAAACTGTGCACAGATATGACAGAAACAGCTGAGTAAAAGACCCAGCTACAGGGAGGAAAAGCCCTCCTCTAAATTCATATTATTTGCTAGCCCAGCCAAGTTGCACAACTTCAGCTTTGTTCAGCAAAACTAAGGAATAGGAGGGTGAGATTCCTGTGTCTTGCTGAAGAGGCTTGTGGCTACTGAAATTCAGGAAGGGGACAGACACCTTGTGGAAGGTGAAGCCTCCACACCTTGAGAATGCAAGGATAAACTACAGCAGTGCTTAGTTCCTTGTTCACACACTCACAGGCTGCTGCTACACTGGAGCTACTGTGGTTTGGTGCAGAACACAGCTCAAATATATTAAACAAAAAAAAAAAAAAAAAAAAAGGATTTTACTCTTTTAAATAAAAGAAGGAAAATGAAGTAAGAAAAATATCCAATTCCAGAGACTCTCACTTACCTTTCAATTGAAAGAATAAATGGGATTTAACATCCTAATGAAATAGAGGAAAACAAGTAATCTAAGCTTAGATCTAAATTGCTCCTTAAGTAGTCAAGTTTCACAAAACTGAAGTATCAAATGACAAGGAAAATCTCCTAACTTATTCAACAAAAAACCAAAACGAACCCCACATATTGCTTCTTATCCAAGATAAAGATTCTTGTTTCACTGTTTAGGATGTATTTTATATATTTTAAAGGATTTGTGAAGAAGCATCTCTTTCAGAGCCCATTTTCAAGCGTGGAACACAATGAATTACCACCAGAGTTCTCTCCCCATTTGTGATGAACCCCACAAATCATTTAAATGCTGATGTTGGATATGACAGACCTGTATTCCAGCTGCAGCACAATGCATCAGTTGGTTTGACTCTACAGGTCCTCCACCTCCCAGGCTGAGCTCACTGCATGACCTCTAACAAAATGGCTTGACCTCCCTGCAGCTTCTGCTCACTTTATTCAAAGTTATGATCCATAGCAGTTTGCAATCTACAGATCAAACGTTTGATACAGAATAACTCAATAATGTCAGAACCTTTAAAGTCATCTTCTTGTCCATTCTGTGGCAACATGTCCATGTTTTTACATGAGTTTGGGAATTACCACCCAGGTACACTGCAGATAAAGGCTTTTAAGAATCAATTTTATTATCAAGAGAACCACACAGAATAAATGATTACTGCAGTACAAGCTTAATTTTAAAATGTCTATGCTTTACTTTGCAGAAACATGAAATAAACATATGAATAGGGTTTTAAAGCAATGCAAAACCGTAGACAAATGCACAAAGTTTTCCCCTAATCTTCCTTTTTAAAATAAACACCAGTAAAAGGTAGGGCACTGCACACAGCCATCTATCAAAGGTTCATATCAGATTAAGACCAGGAAGCATCACAGCAGTACAGAATAAATTTTTACAGAAACTACGTTACCAGCTCAGCAAAAAAATTCTTATTAACACCACAGAAACAAAACCCAAAGGGTTCATCTTTAATACACCAGTGGGTTCAACATCCATGTAATACCATCCTCCTGATGAAATACCCAATGAGTACAAGGGCATGACTAACCCTAAACAGCAGCAGCAAGATCCCCTGAATATTAATCATTAACTAAATGCAAACAGCAGAAGACAGCTTTGTGCCCTTTAACACGTCAGAGTCACAGTTGCTGTTCTGGCCCAGCTCACTGTTCCCTCTTCATCAACATTTATCCCAAACTGCAGCAAGTTAGCTAACACTGTTTTAAAACATCATTTCAGGTCTTTCATGTTCCACAGAAAAGTCTGAAACCTCTAAACCAGTAAAGCAGTAGTGACTAAGATAATTAAGTACACTTCACGTGATGTCCAGGATTTCTGGTGACCTTTCCCCACAATAACATCCCACTGTTTGGGAACTGAACATCAAAAAGACTTTGCCTGACTCACAAGTGACTAAGCTGACAGAAACCAGGCCTCAAGATAATAAAACTGAGAGCAAAGAAGTTTTATCTGCTTGTTACCTCCTGAATAGGAGCATTCTCCAGTTTCCAGAGCACTGAGTAAGTTTTACACTTCACAAGATGGTGAAAGCCCAGACATTAAAAGGATCTTGGCTGTTCCTTTGTTGTCAGTGGGAAGGAAGGCACAAGGAAGCAAGAAGTCCTTCTTCAGCTGTGCCACCACGCCACAGGAGGCAGCTCAAGCCAGTCTTGTCAGGGTTACCCACCAGGGAGGCTGTGTGGCAGCAAGGCAGGACTGTGCAGTAAATAAACAAACTCCGTAACACACACAGGGGGAGGGAAAGCAGTCCCCAAGGCAGGCTGCTGACAAGGACAGGGGCCAGGCAAACAGAGCACTTTCAAGACTGTTTCTCCATCAATAATTTGAAAGGAATGCTAGGCACACTGCCATGCCACTAGTTTATTCTGTGGAAATAACCTTTATACCTGCCTCTTTTAAAGTCCAACTGACTTGCATGTAAATTAATCCCACAAAGCAGATCTGCTCACCAAAAAAGCAGAGATCCCATCTGACAACACTAGGAAGGAGAAGACAAAACAAGATTCTGTGATTTATCCATCCATCCCAAACTTCATGACAGCATATTAGCCCTCAAAAGTGTAAATGCAAGAGCCCCACGAGGCACTCAGCCCCTGAACTGTTCAATAGATCAGAAGAGGCATAATTAACTATTCCCATGGTCACCACAGCTTGATCTGGTATGAATTTGTAATATTGCCCTTCCCCCATGTCTGATAAAAGCCACACAAAGAAACAAAGATAGCAACACACCGCTGTGTAATACAACACAAACTGCAGGTAGAGTGCTATGGTATTAAAAAAGACATAGGAGAAAGTAAATTAATTTAAAACTACTCCTGGAACAATTATTCACTGAACAGAAAAAAAAAAAAAAAAGTAAAAAATATCTTGTAACAGCATGAAGCAAAGGGAGTGGAAAAAGAAAAAGAGCACTCTGGGAACCTCAAGGCAGTGTTTTCTATTTTGCATAACAACAGGTCAGAGTCTGTAAGAGAAGTGCAAGAGGTTTGAGAAGTTTAGAGCTAAGACAGCACAGCAGAACAATCACCTAAGCTTTATTTAGCATTCTAGACAGAATACTTAAACACTGAGTACCACATTAAAGTCTTTGAATATAGTATTAAAACTTTTAAATTATTAACATTAAGTGGATATTCAGTTAAAAGAACACTTAATAAACTAAATCCTCCAATTAGATGAAGATATACAGCATACTCTTTGAAGAGCTCACAGTCTGAAACCCCATTCCTGCACTGAAATCCATGAAAGGGGCCAAGGAAAACAGTGTTAATGACTGATAAACCTGATCAGAGATAAATAATTAAAAGACCACAGGAACAGCACTGAGATCCTACAGCTCACTTATTTCTCTCATAAACTCTGCTGGGGGTCAGTTTGTTTATAAACTTACAGCTGCTTATATTACAAAGCACAAGAGATTCACTACTGCTACAAGTTCTTTAGTTAACCAGAGAAGTGCTTCCTACAAAAATTCCCAGAGACAGACTACCTCAGTAACTCAGAATCCACACGGCAGCTCCAATTAGCTGCAAAACAGCTTTAATTGTAGGGTTTTTTTAAAGGTGAAATGTAGAGATATCCACAAAGCAGTGAACATTCTGCAATGAAAAGAGGTACTTGAAGTGCTCACTGGATGTGGCAACTCCAAGAAGATCCCTTGGGACAAGACGTTAGACTTCTGAAGGAAAGCACTACTCCTTGTGGTATCAAAGTTGTAGTGTTCTACTTGAAAGCTTAAGGTGGTTAGAAAAGAACACATGGTTATCAAAAACTTGGGTGTCAGACATTTCAGTCATTTCTGACGACAGAAGGCAAAACGTCCTAAGAAATTAAAGTGCTCTCCAGTTTGCCAAGTTAGTCCCTAACAATATAGCTGTGGGTCTGGATCCATCCCAATTTCAAGAGGCTCCCAGGAACCAATGCACACAATTCAAATTGAAAAATTAATCATTATCTAGATCAAGGGGGGGGTTGATCTAAAAAGTTCTCTGGGTATTAAAGGGTAGCTGAATCTACCACATCCCACATTCTGACAAGAAAAAAAACCCCAAACATTTATCCAGCATGCATAATGACCCAAATTAGCTCTCAATACATGCTCCTTTTAGGGTAATAATGTAAAATAAAAGGAGAGATACCAATTATGCTGTGGAAAAATATGCTATTTTAGAAAGCGTTTCCAGCTCCTTTTCACTGCTTAACAGTACCAGTCACACTCCCACAAGCCTTCACAGATGAAAGGTGACACAACCTCACACAGATTGCCAGCATTAACCCTGTTATTACCTTCATCAGCACAGCTACACACAAATTACTTCTTAGTACACCCTCGTGCAGACTTTCAATCCCACTGCCCTGACATATGGTTACAGCAGCAGTTGAGCTCCTATCTGTCATTACCACAAGGAAAACATTCCCATTTCAGGGTAGTCTCCCAAGAGCATGAGTAGTTATGCTGCTACAGCAATTTCCCAGCTTTTCCCTGGCAGCTGCTCAGAGGTGAATTCCTGGCTGGGCTCACGTTGCCTCTATTTCCCACTTGGGGAACAAACTGTGTTGTTTAATCCTTTGCCCACGCTCTCTTCTGGAGCACAGGAGACGGACCTGGAGCTGAGAGTTAAAAATCATATACAGAGGAATTTATTTGTAGGGTGGAGAAAAGAAGAAGACATCTTAAACTTTTAAGAAACAATGTAGATGGTTTAGGGCCAGCCTACTACTTCTCATTCAAACAATGAAGAAGATACTGAAGTTATGAACACTGCACTACTGAACAAATAAAAGAGCCCTCATGTCCTGTTCTCTCCCTCCTTCAAACCCTCCCTCTCTGCCCATCTCAAACTTTTAATTTTTTTTCTGAAAAGAGAAATGAGATTTTTTTTATTACTAACTAAAAAACAATGAGGAAATCTGGAGAAAAGCTTTTTAAGCTGAATTAAAAGTTCTAATACTCAAAATACTTATATTTTTATTCCTTAAGCCACTCTCAACCCTCACAATCCTTTCATTATTCGCAGTAAACACAATGTGCAAAGGACGTATTCATCCCTTTATTTACGTGTGAAAAACCAGAATCCCTAATGAGTTGAGTCATCAACCAAAGAGAAGTGGGAGCCACCGGGGCAATGCATACTCTGGAACTTGTCACCTGCAAATGCTGATGGGATAAGACTGCGCCTGTTTGTTTTCTCCTTTATTTGAACTCAGTGTCAAGAAACTCACCAGCAACAGCATCTCTTGAAGATTTCACTGATATATGAGGGCGCTTTCCTAGCTCAGTTTTGACATGGACTGAATCAACACCTTATTATATTTACTGCTTGTTTTTTCTGTTTTTACAGGCAGACAACACCACTGTTGCACAACACATTGGCTCTTTAATCTAGTTGGGCTCATATTCTGTCTGTTCCTCCCTCATTAGCTAGAGCAATCGTCACCCAGCCTTCTCTAGTGTTCTGCGAGATCAAATTATCGCTCATTATTTCCTCCTAATTGCAGAGGAAGAACCTCACACCTATAGCAAAACAAGCTTCCCTGAAACACCCACATCCTTCCAGCATGGATTCCCAGTTTCACCTTTCAGTACAGCTCCTTTTTTGATTGCTTCAGTCAGTTACTTGAAGAGTTAATCTAGAAATAATCTTTAATACAAGAATGCTGTTGAAAGAACCACCTATGCGTGCAAAGCTACTCGGTAAGACAGGCCACATCGCCCGGGGGAGGACGGCACAGAGAACACTTGAAAGCACCCTCAGCTCGGACTAAATAGGTATTAAGCTCGTCAGGATTTTCTGTACATACTCCAGTCTATCAGAACAACAAAATATGGATTTCCCGGGGCATCCCTGCCACTAAACCCAGGGATTTAGTGGCAGGTGTACCTTCAAAGGAAACTATTTTACGTCACTGCTTTCCCAGATATTCCGCTGGAAACTAAGGAAAAGCTGCCGGGCTTTGCTTTCATCCAACTGCAACTGACAAAAACGGTGCAGTTTTAAAATTAATGGTAAAACTCCTTAGAGGAGGCGGTGCTCCGTGTGCCCTTTGAAAGCGTTAGAACAGAGACACCTCCCAGAGCCGGGCAGGTTTAGCACACACCGCCGCCAACAGCTCCCGAAACTCCGCCGGCCGAGGTCGGGACTACCTGGCCGGGAGCTCGCAGGCACTCTGAACCGCAGACAACGCGGGCACCATCTTCCTCTGGCAGCCCGGGCACTGCAAGGCAAAGCCACCCAAACCCCCCAGAAGCAGCACGGCTCAAACCAACTTTAAGAACTTCGTACCATTAAAAACAACAACAACAACAAAAAAAAAAACCACCCAACCGACCAAACAAAAAAAAAGATGAAGAAGAAAGCAGGATCCAGACGAAGTGCCCATTAGCCCGCGGGAGGGCGGGGAAGCCTCATCCCAGCCGTATCCCCCAGCAGCGGGGCGAAGGAAAAGCCCCGGGCGCTGCGGGCCCCCCTCCGCCCCGTGCTGCTGCCGGGGCCCCGCGGCCCCCCCGGCCCTGGCTCGGCTCCAGCGGGCCCGTCTAACAAGTTGATCCCGGCGTGAAATAGGAAGAAAAGGGAAACCTGGGAGGGGGAGGGGAAGCCCCTGCGCGGCCGCAGAGCCCGGACCGAGCGGGGGAAGGCGGGCAGGGAATGCCGGAGGCAAGGAGAGTCGCCTCCCGCCTCCCTCCACGGCCGCAGGATCCATTTTCCCTCCCGCTGCCCCGCTCCAACTTTCCGCTCGCCGCGGCCCGGGACTCACCGGCATCATCTTGGAGCCGAACCGCATGAGGGCGGCCGGTGCCGGCCCCGCCACCCGGAGCGGGGAGCGGCGGCCCGGGGGGGCGGAGGGGCTGCGCTGCTGCTGCCGCCGGGACGACCTGTTGCGGGAGGCAGCCGGCTCGGCTCGGCCCAGCCTCACTGCCCGCCCTCCGCTTTGTTCCTACCGAGAGCCGCTCTCCCACCGCCTCCTCCACCCCCGGCTCCGCTCCGAAACTAACCCCGGCCCGGCGAGGAGGAGCCGCCGCGCCCCGCCCGCCGCCCACCCCCGGGAGGGGCCGGCCCATCCCCTGCCCCCGCCGGCCCGGAGCTCCACGAGGGAGGTCAGGCTTCTCGGGGCTCGGCACTCCGCGGGGGCTGTGACCATAAGAGATCCGTGGGAGGCCCCACTGGGTCACCTCCTCCCGCACGCCGCTCCGGAACGCGCGGGTTTCGGGGCCCCACGGAGGGCAGGGGCACACGCAGCGCGGTTTGCCCTGGATCGGCAGCGCGGGTGGAAGCCACCGGCCAAGGTCACAGCAGAGCCTCCCCTAGCCCGATGTGCGAGCCCCTGTCATCCCTGTGCCTCAGACGGACCGTCCTACAGATGCCTTTTAGCTCCTCGTGTACGCAGTCAATGGAGCATCCCTGACCGAGGCACGTTTTATTTTTTTTTTTTTGTTATTTTTGGTTGGACCCGGTGAGCCGATCAAGTCAGACCTCATTGAGATGACAAAGTCTTAGTTGTGCTGTCCAAAAAACATCCCCACGAATCTTTTGCACCCCCTTAAGAGGTGGAGGGAAAAAGTTCTCACTTCTTTGGAGCAGTGTGCAGGACACCCATTTCAAACCCAGGCACTTTGCTAGCAGCACTTCAGAAGCTCACGCAAGGTTTGGGGGGAAAAAAGTGTATTCAATCGGCACCGTTACAGCGCTCTCTGGCCAGGAAAACCAGCTCCATCTGTTTTTCCTACTCGTATTAAAATCTTCGCAGCAATTAAGCAGAATAAAATCGGAGGGGATTAGAAGTTCCCAGATGAAGGAAGAGCAAAACACGAACCTAATTTGTATAGAACATCTATTTTTCTAAAGCAGTAAAGAAACTTTCAGAGCATTAAAGGAGCTTTGAGAGGCCCTTCCCCCAGGAACTGCTAGGCGGTAAGCGAGCACTGTTTAATACAATATTGCTGCAGGAGGGATAAAATCCCGACCGAACCGGGCCGTGTTTGTCCCGATCCCGGGGCCGCTCCCGCGTCCCCCCCGACTCCCCGCGCTCCTCGCCCCGGCGCCACGGCCGGCCAATGAGGAGGCACCGCCCCCGGCATGACGTCACCTCCTCGGGCGCCCATTGGGCGTCTCACGAACACAGCGCGGTGTCTCCTGGCAACGCCGTGACGTCACGGCCCCGCCCCGGCCGCGTCCCGGGCAGCGGGTCCCCCGTTGTCCCGGCGGAAAACGCGCGTGTCCCGCGATCAAAGAGCCGCACTGCTTCTCCCAAACCACGCGGACATCCCGCCGGCTGAGCGGGATCTGTGAATTCCAGCTCTTTCCCGGTTTGCGCCCGTTCCGATTCGCTTCTCCAGTGCCCGCATGCATGGGTCAACCTACGCACAGAATGGTTTACAAAGCCATTTATAATACCCAAAGTTTTTATTTGCTAGATTTTTTTAAACTCAGACTTTAGATTTATATTACAGGATAAAAATGTTACAGGTCAAAGCAAGTGGCAATGGAGAACTGAAATTCTTAAAATCGCAGAGTAGCAGAATCACTGAGTTTGGAAGATCATTGAGTTCAATCATTAACCCAACAGTGCCATGTCTGCCACTAAACCCCGTCCCTGAGCACCACATCTCCATGTCCTCTGAATACTTCTAGAGAGGGTGACTCCCTCACTTCCCTGGGCAGCCTTTGAGTTAAGATATTTCAGTAAAGACATTTTTCCTAATACCCAATCAAAACCTCTCCTGGTGCGACTTGAGGCCTTGTCCTCTTGCCCTATCACTTGTTACTTGGGAGAAAAGACCGACTCCCCGCTGGCTACAAACTCCTTTCAGGGAGCTGTAGAGCACAATGAGGTCTCTCTGATTATCCTTTTCTCCAGGCTAAACACCCCCCAGTCCCACCTCAGAAGCCTTGGTGCTCCAGACCCTTCACCAGCTTTGTTGCCCTTCTTTGGACACACTCCAGCCAAGGATTCTGCAAATCCCGGCTGAATTTTTAGAAGCATGTAGTTGGTAAGGGATAAAATCAGGAGTGTGATCTTTTAATGTACTCCCTAAATACAGACACAAATAATTCTAATAATTTGAATATTAAAATAACAATTTTAAGCCTGTAAAATAAACCTGGAAATGCTTAGGTAAAAATCAAGTAGAAAAGGTGTTTCAGATGAGTGTGTGTGCGTGAGGTAGCCACATTTTGCTAGCATAAGCTTCTTGCAGGCCAATCCACAGAAGTCTCTTTTGGCTCAAGTTCTAACTTTGACATCTTTCCCACAGAACTCCATCCCTGCTAAGGAAATGAAGCTCCAAGGGGTGCACAGGTATTTATTTCCAGTTCCGTGCAGGCTCTGTGACTCATACACTGCAATGAGGGCTCTCAGTGCCATCTGGCCTCGCACTGAAGATCCCAGCTCCTCTCCAGCAGAGGGGACAGTGCTGGCCAGGTTTGCAGGTAAAACCACTTGTACCCATGCCTGTCTCAGCAGCACTGCTCGCCCTCCCTACAGCACCTCTCATTCCTGCCTCTCACAGCTACTCAGACATGATTTCACTAGAGAAGCACGGCATGAATTTCTCACAACAGGTTCTTAATTCCAGGACAGACTTTTTGGTTTATCAGCAGAGAGTTGATGGTTCCCCCAGAGAGGGCAGAAATATGGGAGGGTTTCTGACCCCAGGTTCAACCTCCAGAGTGTCGACAGTTGGAGATAACTGAGTCATGCGCAGGAGCATTGGCAAGGGGCAGCAGTTCCCAGTCCTGCCTACACAGAGCTGTCAGAAAAAGGAAGAGAAGATGAGATCCACAGGATCTGGAGCCAAAGGCATGGACAGATGAAGCTCTGCACCTCTTCCCTGGCTCCCACTGCTTTTGGTGGCTTAAGCAGAGCATGCTGCATTTGACTGAGGTCACATGCAGGTCCCTAGAAGTGATCACAGCAAAGGTTCTGATGCCTCAGGCTTTAGCTTTTATATTTTTCAGATTCTGTCCTGCTTTAGTGTGTAGTTCTGAGCTTCATATTAGGGGATAGTAAGCTCTCTTCACAGAGTAGGTAGACAAAACAATTCCTTCTCTAGCTGGGGACCAAGGACAAATGATCCAAATTT
>JAYDZK010000169.1:7465961-7479285 GCA_034509185.1 Euphonia xanthogaster
CCTGGCCCGGGGCAGGGGCGGCGGTGGCGGCAGCCCCGGCGCCCCCCGCCGGGCTGCTGCGCTCGCCGGGGAAGGGGCTGGATGAGGTGGGGTGGGGTGGGATGGGGCTTTATCCCTTCTCCGCTCTCCGTGTGCGCTTCCATACGCGCATTCCTAAAGCTCTTTATACCGTCTCTTACTTTCATTTCTTTCACGCTCTGTGAGAAAGCACCGGGCTGCTGGCGGCTCGTTTCTCGCAGTGACTGGTTGGGGTGGGTAGTCTATTGTGTCTCATATATGTGTTTATTTTTGCTTATAGGGCTTAAGCCTACAAGTGTAGGAGGTGGTGAGCCTGCTGCTCCAGCAATCCTCCCCTATCTAGAAATGTGGGTCAAAAAAGATGTAAAAGAAAAAAAAAAAACCCACAAAAAAACTGCCTGCTTCCAGTCTTAGTGGATGTGTAATTAATAACATATAGTATCTGCACCTCTGAACTTGATAATACCAAAAAACCCCGCAGCTGTCAGCGAGGAGATCAATGTATATCAATATTTAACTGCCTGCATAAGGAGCCTGATGTAAACCATGTCATATTATGATAAGCTGCTGTCTTACTGAATCTCTTACGAGGTTGTAAATGGAATAATAGTGAGGGAATTAATGCACAGCTTATGTAACTCTCAGTAAACCTGCATGCACTGTACCCTTCCTATTTTAAGAACTCGATTAGTCTAAACTGGATAATATTACAAGTGTATTTCTGCAGGAAATTGGACTGCCTGTGTCCTGGATCAGCAACCTGAAGGGTTGCATCCTGACTGTAACTGTAAACCAAAAGCTCTTCAAGCAGAAAATCTGTTCTCATTTATACTGCTCCAAGCACACCAGTTCCTAAATATTTCTAGAGTCTGTTGTCAGTCCCCTGAAGACTTCAGCTTCCTCTGTGAGAGTAGGTAGTGGATCTGTAAAAGAGATGTGGTACTTGAGAAACACAGAATAGCCTGAGTTAGAAGTGAGCCATGAGGATCCCAAAAGTCCAGCTCCTGGCCCAAGATCACAGGTGGTACTTGCAGTTTGACCAGGAGGAAGGGAAGTAAATCACACGGTGTTTGGATATGCCACGTTTCAGGCTCACAATTGCAACGCCAGGCACAGCCCGTGGCTGCAGCTTTCCCCTTGCATCGCATCTTATGAATGGTAGTGCCTGTGGGAGCTCTCATAAGTCCTCAGAAGGCTTTTTCTTTCTCCAGCTCTAAGTGTTTGTAATGCTCTGTTGGCAGTGAAGGTGAGAGTAGAAAAGGTGAGGATGTCAGGACTAAACCAGCTGTTTAACTCTCACTGGCACTTAGGAAGTAAAATTGACACTTTTATGCTCTCTTGTATAGCACCTCCAAGTTCCTTTTTCTGGAAGAGGACTGCCCCTTGCAGAACTTTCAGAAATATGCAAAACTAGACTCGATAAATACCAACTCTGAAACACATGTGGAACAATACTGGGTGTAAAATGAAGGAAACTATTCAGTTGGTCTTTCCCTACTTTGAGTCAGTGACAGCCAAGAAAATTAATCCCCATCAAATTCCTAACTGTTCTCTTAAGCACATCAGAAGGCATTATGAGCATTCTTCTGAGAAGAAAGTAGCCTTTTGTTAACCAGCAGTAATGTAAAAAATCAAAGCCTTTCTGGTTTGAGCCCCTAAGCTTGATCAGCTGGGTCTTTCAGGTGCCTGTTCAGA
The DNA here is from genome assembly GCA_034509185.1 of Euphonia xanthogaster. NCBI lineage: Eukaryota > Metazoa > Chordata > Aves > Passeriformes > Fringillidae > Euphonia > Euphonia xanthogaster. The sequence goes on from JAYDZK010000169.1 coordinate 7,467,675, forward strand.
GCTGAAGGTGTTCTTTTGGCAGTTCACTGAGAGGCAGACACTGAATGTTCTTCATAGCTCCAGGTGCTTTTGTCAGAGAATTAAGGTGGCCTTTAAAAAACGGTAGTGCCCAGGCATAAATTCAGAATGAAATTTCATTACTTTGGGATTTTTCAAGGTGGTGAGTAGCCTTTGGAAACACTTGCTTGTTCCTGCTCTAAGAGCTGCCTTGCACAAACAGTAAATTTTTGTTTTCTGTGAGGACTGATTTGATTGAAGTAGTATTGTGCTAAAGATACATTGCAGGAGTACATTAATTGAATGACAGATGTGAAATTGCTCAGGTCTCATGCATATTAGGAAGATGCCCAAAAGCAGCCTCATGACCCCTTAGAATGTGGGATTCCATGGGATAAAGCATCTTGAGGAAGGCAGGAAAATCCAGGACATCAATCGACCTAAACAAAGTTTGATCATACATGTTTAGACAAAAATATGTGGATTCCCTAAACCAACAATTTTGATGCATTTTCTGGATTCCAGCATGGAAGGAATTGAAGTCTTAATGTGTTTTTTATTTTGGATCACCTTAGCTCAGTGATCCATTAAAAAAAACCAAACTCTGGATTGAACTGGGTTTGGATCTACAGTGTATACAAAACAACAGACTGAGGAGTTGGCTGGATGGGAGGACATAGAACACCAGAATGTTTTTAGATTGAAATGGAGATAGGAATGTGCATTGTTTATGTAGAGCATAATGAGGAGCATAATCTCAGGCATAAGATCCAGAAGTCTTTTTCTGTCCCCAAAGGATGAGGTAAAGAACATTTCCTGCTTGTGATGATTGCCATCAGGCAAGGCAAGGCTGTGGGCCCCTCATTGTGCAAAAAGCACTTGCTTTCCTGAGCATAATGCTTTCTGCTATTCCTGGGGTCACTGTGTGTGAAAGCAGAAATGAAGCACCTACGGGTTAAGCAGTGAAGTAGATCCAAGGAGCAGAGACTAAACAATACGTATTCAGAGAGCAGTCATGTCTGAAATGAGGGAAATCTTGAGCCCTCAAACTTTTGTTCCGACAAAGTGAATGAGAGGAAAAGCAGCAGCATTTTGCTTTCAGCCCTTTTGAGTATTTACTTCATCTACTTCCTCTGATGATCCCCATGAGAGAAACACAGAAAACCCCAAGGATGCCAATGTCTGAAGCTGTAATGCTTTGGACAAGCCTACTGTTGACAGGCAAGCTCACTATCTTCCAGCTTTTGAAGGCTCCTTTTACAGGGATATTTTTGGTGACTTGCAGAAGCTTTGAAATTTCTACCTCAGTGGGATAATAATGAAATTGTTAGATTCCAGTTTCTTTTTCAGTCACATGCCTGAGCTTGGACAGGCACTTCCATTCAGGCTGTTACTACAACAAGCATGACTAAAATCACGCAGTTCACAACCTCCTTCTATGAACACTCTGAGAAGGTTATCTTGGATTCTGACACACGTCAGAATTACGGAGATTCTGCAGCAAACTTGTGCTTATTTCCTGCACAGCATAAGTAAGGACTGATAGCCTTTGGACAGCATGGCTTTAATATTCCTAGTTTCAGTCAGTCTGTATTTACAGGCATTTCTATTGTAAGGTTTCTTGATGAAGTTATAAACATTTTGTCACTTTACCCTAAAAAAGGCGTTTTACGGAACATGGTGTCAGTGTACTAAGAAAAATAACATATATTGAATCTAAATACTCTAGGATATTTTATATTTGGTTTGGAGTTGGTTATCTGGTAATGAAGCTTGGAAGAAATAAAACGCGCTTTTTAAGGCAGTTAGTAGATTGTGTCAGTTTGTTTACAAATGAAGTGGAAAATTAGTTTCTAGTTTATAGGATCATAGGAAGCTGCTTTCACATAAAAGTCAGCACATGAAGAAGCAGCCTCTCCTTCTGCTTTTTAGATGGATTTGGAGTACCTTTCTAACCCTGAAAATTGAACACAGGGTCTGGTTGGACCTGACCTTTGAGGAAAAACAGCCTGTGACTAAAATAAGAAAATATTCATCAAAATTGCAAATAGAAGGATAAGGAAATTCAGTTTATAATCTGTCGAATACATAATATCAAACTGTCTTGGACTGCTATGGACACCTCAAAGTGTAGTGAAGCTACTTTGCATGTGACTGTGCAGTCTAGGACACATACATTGTTGCTATAAATCCAGGTTCTCTATGGTTTAGGTGGTGAACTAGCTGAGAATTACGAGATGATTGGTAACATAAGTTGCAAACAAACGCTTTTGATTTCTGGTGGTCCCGAAGTTTGGGATCTGGACTGATTATTGGCTAAATATGGGCAATGTCGAGAAATTGGAGCAAATAATCCTTCCTGCTGTGTAGGGCAAGCAGAGGAGGAAGGTTCAAAACCCCAGTGCGGTTCGTGTGGTGGGCTGCAGCTCCCTGGGGGGGCCTCTCTGCCGGCAGATGTCACTGTGCGCGAGGTTGAAGCCTTCTCTGCCGCCTCCGAGCGCGGAGCTGAGCGCGGCTGGAGATGTTTTCCTCTGGTGCCCGGTGACTGCAGAGCTGACGCAGCCCTGTGCAGGTCCCGGTTCCCGCTTCAGGGATTCCGTGCCATTGGAGCTGCGAGAAAGCTGCAAAGCCTTGACTCAAAAAACGATTTAAATCTGCTACGAGCTCAGGGAAGAAACAACAATTTCCTCCTTCCTGTAGGAAGGGCCAGCATTTTTCCTTATACACGGGAGATGATTTAACTGGATCACTGAGTGTGGGGCAGAGTGTGCTGAGACTCTCCTCCCTCTGCTGTTTGCCTGTCTGATCCTTCTTTGTTAAGCAGAAGGATGTAATACCGAGGAGTACAGACAGATCCACAGTCACTGCTTAATGGGCTGTCTGAAAGTGGTCAGTTCTCACAGAACTTGGGACACAAAGCAGAACTTCTTTCTTTTTGTACAGAAGGCATTACACAAAGTAATTGCAGGTTTTTCTGGGAGAGGTGGGAATCTTCTTCCTCAAGGTAGAAACTTACATAGACTTGGAAGTTATGAAATGATGAGTGGACTTCTGTACCTAAAAAATCCCAACAAAACCAAAACTATTTCAGAGAACAGTTGGGTCACTAAGCTCTTGTATCTTCAGAATTGAATAGCAATTGCTTTAAACTTTTGTATGAGTTGGCTTTGTCCTGTAACTGGTAACTTTGTGAAGGTTTAACTTTAGAAGTTTATTATATCTTCTGCAGCTCTTCATGTCCCTTCTTCCTAAATCAATGGGGCAAAAAAACCCTGAGACTACTGGTGTCCAACAGCAAATAAAGGAATCCTTTAAACAGAGGAGAAAAGACTTTCTTATGCGAAAAGGAGAATCTTGTTCAATGTGCAATGTTTTCCATGTGTTTTTAAATTTAATTGTGGTTGAGTTAAAAAATATAAGCCTTAAACACTGGAAGAAAACCACTGTGATTTCTTGTCTTTAAAGGTTTCTCTTTTTAAGACTACAAAATGTTAATTTCTTCTACCAGAATCACTGTGGAGACCATGCTGAAAGCCAGGTGTGGGCATTTGCAACTTCCATTCAAATCAGAGGAAATTGCATTTGCTTCTAATAGGTGGCATTCAGCCTACTGTCTCTTGTTAGGCAAAATCAACAGAATTATTTTGAACTGTGTGAAACATAGCTGCTCCTTTTTGGAGTATCGTGATCTTTGGTGGAGATGGGAATGCCTTAATCTCAGCTGCAGTTTTTGCTTGTTGAAATGGAGCAAAAAACAGTAAGAGAATCTTTTGCTACCTGGCAACTAGGGATAAGATAATAGTAAAAGTGAGTTGTGGCCTTAATTGAGCCTTAAGATTTCTTTTTACTTAAATACAGGTTTGTAAGCGAATGGACTTGGTTTGCCAGAGAATGCTAAATCAGGGATTTCTGAAAGTGGAAAGATACCACAACTTGTGTCAAAAGCAAGTTAAAGCTCAACTTCCAAGGTATGTACCCGTTAACACTGGAATTAAATTTAATTGTGTTAGATTCATTTAAGCAGATTATTGAAAAGGAATTCCTTTCTGGCTAATTCTCTTATATATCTTGAAAATTTGAGTCACATTTGCCTTTATTTATTTTTTTTTTCTAAAAGCACCTTGAACTTAAGATTTAATTACAGGATAGTGGTGTGAGAAGTGTGTCTGGTATTTCAAACAGAGAAGTCTGGGTTCTGTATTACTCAACTCTTCTGGCAAATCAAATGAGGATTCCTGGGAATGAATAAATGCCATTCATTTTCAAGAAAAACTGCCTTCACTGATGGTTTATCAAATATTCTGCTTTAAAAGACAAGCAAGGTTTTTCTCTGGCAAGGATTAAATGGGAACAAGGAAGAGGGATTTGACATGTGAGCATTATGGGGAACTGGTTTCCCACTAAAGCAATGTCTTTCTTCCTCTTTCTACTGAATAAGAGCAGCTGCTGCTGTGTCCTATCAGATTTCCCAGCCAGAGTGAAGAAACTAAATGCTACTTAGAATAGAGATCCTTTATCAAAAAGGGTTTCTAGCTCAAACCTAAATTTCATGGTAGTTCTTCACTATGTAAACTTCACTAGTAATGTATTACTTTTATTATTTCAATTGCATTGAAGTACTGACCATATGAGTGAGTGGGATAAATACATTCCCTCTGACTCAGTGTCTGCTGCTAGTCAGTATTGCAGCCTTGTTCTTAAATAGTCCTCAATTACATACAAAATTTATGGAGCACATAAGGTATGGTAATTACTTAGAGAACAAATTTTATCTAAGAAAGTGTAGTATGCTGTTACTAGCTGGGTCTCAGTCAGTATCTATTATTTCTGTGAAGATAAATGTTAGTGGTTACAGGATTTTAAGGGTGAAATTAACTTGAGAAATGTTACAGTTGGATTTTTTGACTCCTTGTTAAATGAGTGTCACCTTGTGGTCTGTTTTCCAGACGGGAGTCAGAAAGGAGAAACCATTCATTAGCTCGCCATGCAGACATCCTTGCTGCTGTGGAAACGAGACTCTCTCTCCTAAATATGACTTTCATGAAATATGTGGATTCCAATCTCTGTTGCTTCATACCTGGAAAGGTAAAATGCAGATTATATTATATGAATATGCATCTGTGTTTAAAAAATAGGATTGTGTAACTTAACCTGGCACAGCTGGGGAAAATTGATATTTTGTGTGGGTATATATAATTTATATATGCTTGCAAATAAGCCTACAAGCCAATATTCTGTTTTACCAGGCAGCCTGAAATGAATAAACCAGGCTGTATTTAAATATTGATTATTTTAAATTAGATTTGTATTTGCCCTTAGATTCTCTCTTGATTCTGATGTTTGACTTGTGGTATACTCATCTTCTACAACCTTTTAGAAAAAAACATGTGATCAGGCCATCTGAAGATGTAGTCATTTAGATTACACATAACACTAGGTACTCATTCAGTCATGATTTTAGGCACCCTCTTAAGGGTTTGAATACTTCAGGTTAATTGAATTAAGGCATTTAGTATGTCAAAACACTGTTCAATATTACAGTGAATGGTATATTTTTGTACAGTAGGTGGAATTAGTTTTAAATGTAAAGTGTGTTAAATGGGAACATTACTGAACAGTTCTGGTGTTTTAGAATAGCAGCCCAGCATTAAATATAAATTATGCAGGCAAGATGTACGTTGGAGATACCGATGTTTTATAAGCTGTGAAATCACCAGTGCACAGGGGAATTGACAAAATCCTGCTCACAGGAAGACTGGAACAGCTCAGGGATTAAATGAGATCAGTGAACATTATCCTAATGCTCTATTCATTGATCTTCCCCTGTAAGGTTCAGATATGTTGATGTTACTTTTTTGTGAGCAGAGAACTGAATTGCAGTGAGATGAATGGAAAAATTATCTCTTGGATTCTGGGGAAGCATGCAGGCATTTCTGCATACAGTGGAAGGATAAACTGTGGGCATGGAATGTATTCTTATCTTGAAGAAGTAACTATTTCTGTTTCTCTTGATGACTTGATATTTAATTAATTTTAAATTATATCCTTGTATGTCTTTACATTATACTTTTATATACCATGTATTTTTAAAAAATTAATATAATGAAGTCAAAAGAACTTAAGTCTCTGATACTTACTTGGTAAATGGGATACTTTAAAAAAATGTTGCTTTACTGTTCTGAAGAGTAGAGGGAATGGCAGTACTTATCCTAGCCCAGGGGTGCACAGGAGTTGGGCAGGTGAGCTTGCTTTTCCTTGTGGGCACCAACTGGGAAGCACCTTGATTTTATTTTGATACATCTGCTAAAAAGTTGGTGGTGTTTTTTTTTTTTTTTTTAATTATTTACTTAGTGTGTGAGTTTGCTAGCACTGCTGCACTCTCAGCACAATTACCAGTTCACCCATTAATTAATATTTTGGTCAATCAGATTCAAGGCTTAGTGTTCACTTGTGTCTTGTGTTCACTTAGTGTCTGTGGTTTCCCTCCCACCTGCTTTACTTCCCTCAGGAAATTTCACCCTAGAACTGGCAGGAAGTGAATTTGTGTTAGAATATGCAAATCCTGGTTTGAGGTTCAGCATTCTGTGTGATAGCAGAGCACTGCTGCAAGGTTTTATATTGAGGATGTTGTTGCTAACAGGATATAAAGTGGATGAAATTAGAGCAGTCATTTGTTGTTTGTTGCTTGATGAGAAACTGAGGTCTTGTCTAGCTTTTGGGACTTTCTAGCTAAGCTTCCTTTATCAGAACAGAAGGTGCAACTGTATTACAAGGTCCTTATTATGTGTGTTCTTCAAACATTCTTAATCCTGTGCAAAATCCCTGTATAGCTTTGGCTGAGAGACCAGCACTCCTTTCTTGACCTGCTTCAGATTTTAATTCATAAATTAGTAAGACTCCCTTCATCTCTCTGTATCTCTCCTAACTAAAGGGCTTTGTTTTCCAAACCTGTCAAGAGAGTTTTGTTCTCTGTCAATAGTGAATTGATGTTTTGTAAATGAATATATTTTGGACTTAATCTGAATTTGCAATATTTTGTGTGTATGGAAGAGGACTCAAGTAAATATTTACAGCTCTTCAGGCTGATATAATGCTAATTCTTGCTACTCCTATTCTGTTTCATGACTGGCAGGGGTAGTGACTGCTCTGCTTTAGGGCTTCTTGCTTCAGGTTCTCCTGAAGGAAATGATCATGCTCTGCTGAGTGTAGATTATGTAACTTGCAAGCCAACTGTGACTGTACTTCAAATTTCACCTAATGAGCATTATTTCATGACTTTGAAGAGAGCTGTTGTGATAGATTAAATGAATAGCTTCTCTGATACATCATGAGCAACACTTCAAAAAGCTGATCTGGAACTAAAACACACAGTGGTGTGCAACTGTTATGTGGTAAAAAAACCCTAAATATGCCAGAATTCCTAGAACAAACTGAAATAATCTTGCCTTTATCAGAAAATCCTAATTCTTCTTAAATGTTTTAGGTAATAGATGAAATTTATCGAGTGCTAAGATATGTAAACTCTACAAGAGCTCCTCAGAGAGCTCATGAAGTTCTTCAAGAACTAAGGGACATTTCCTCCATGGCTATGGAATATTTTGATGAGAAGATTGTTCCAATACTGAAAAGAAAGATGCCTGGGTCAGATGTATCGGGACGTCTAATAGGAACTGCCCCAGGTATTAATTCCAACATATAGTTAACTTTTATTTAGCTTTCTTTAAAAATTCACAGCACTGTATGTTTTCTAAGCTCCCTCCCTTAAATGGGAGCTTTATTACATAAATATTGATGATACTTGTTTCTTAAGAATGCTAACTGAAATTCATTTGCTTTGAAAGTTAAGGAGCCTTTGTACTTCTAAAAGAACAGTCGCTTGAATGTATGTTAGAATTATGCATAGTGTGTATTCATTAAACAAATGCTTTTGTGCCACCAATGAATGAGACTTTATCACTGCATTTGGTTGAAATTTGGCATGTGAGATGACAATTCGATGACTTTTATTTTTAGGACAAGCTGCAAATGAATTTGCCTAAGCTGTAGTAGTACATAGAGGGTTGGAATGGGCTTTTAATACTTTACTGGGGGTACTGTTTTATGCACTAACAAGCAAAATAGTTACAGGTAATAGTGGAAAGGCAATTAAAATAACAGTCTATAAATAAGCCATTAAACTGGTCCTTTGAATACTCTGTCAGACTTTCCAGAACTTTTGTGAGCCAAACTTTAAGGTAGTTGCCTCTTGGCTGAAGTTATCCTAATGCTGAAAGGCAAAAGATTGGTAAAATTGTAGAATTTTCACTATACAGGATATGTAACTGTGAAATGTAACTCTCTAGAAGGATAACTTAGTAAAAATTGGGGGAAAAAAATACATCTTAAGTAAAAACAATAGGCCTAACTGCAGATGCTTTTGTTTCTTGTATGTCTAGTCCATCCTTTTAGCCACAAGTGTGTATGCCACCTTTAGTACATCCTGCTAGTTGTACTTCAATTTTTATAATTATATACCTTTTTTAAAATTATATATGGGTTTAAATTTTTTTAAAATTATATATGATAGTATATACTGAGCCTCTCAGCTGAGGAAGTATTGCCCAAACCCACAGTTGATATCAGTTAACTTTTCAAGGCCAAGGCTTTGTGGTGCATAAAATGCCTCTCTCTTGTTCAGGGAAGGGCATAACCTCTCCAATAGCAACCCCTTAGTGTCCCATAATGGTAGCTGTGCTGCCATCCTAATGGAAAAAAAAGGAGGGAGAGGAGGATGACTGCTCCAGACTCTTCTGTCTGTAGAGCACTTTAAAGTTGCACCTTAATTGCACAGCATTGCTAGAAGAGTATAATGACAGAAAAAGTGATAGATACCTTTTATGGCAGAAAAAGTGAAAGAAATTATGCAGTAGCTGTTAGTCTCCTTGATTTGCAGGAACTTTATTAGAATCAACAGGTCCAAGCTCAGATTCCAGTATGGTTTTAGTGCTTAGGAGGAGTGATTCTAAAGAAGCATGGAAAGTAAATTCCTTTCTTCTAAAAAGTAAGTTATACCGAAATACCTTGTTAAGTTCCAAACTACAATTTTTTAGAACTTTAGCTGCAGCTAAGACAGCAGAATTTTGCTGGTCTAATGAAAGATATTCATTCAGTCTTAACTATTCAAAATTAAGTAATTTTTTTGTGGGATTTTGACTTAATATCTGTGACACAAAGTCTAGTTGACAACACAATAGTTGTACACAGTTTTTGATGCAGCAAAAGGAGGGGGGCTTATATACAGGAAATGAATTACGAACTTTTTTCCTGACTACTGAAAAGCTGTAAGTATTTTAAATTAAACTGGTTGTGCTCTGAGATTACCACGTGTTCTTGTTAGACACTTAAGTGACTGTAAATCTGTTTGCCTGTTCACGTAACTTGCAGTGGGCATTCAGATTCGTGTGTGGGGAGTAGGGATAAGCAAAATACGAACACTGGGACACCGTTTGTACCCGTAAGTTAATCACAGTTCTCTCTGAAGTTCCAGGGCCTTCTGCAGCACTGACAACAATGCAGCTGTTCTCCAAGCAGAGCCCTTCCAGGCAGGAAGTCACCAAGCTGCAGCAGCAGGTGAAAGCCAACGGCACGGGCCTGACGGCGCTGAAGCGGGAGATCTCGGAGCTGCGCGTCAAAGTGCAGGAGCAGCAGAAGCAGCTCCAGGATCAAGACCAGAAACTGCTTGAGCAGACCCAAATCATTGGGGAACAGAACGCCCGCTTGGCCGAGCTGGAGCGCAAGCTGCGGGAGGTGATGGAGAGCACAGTAGGGAATTCTTCGGGTTCCGGCTCAAATGAACAATCTCCCAGGAAAAGGAGGAAGGCGGTGGATTCCACAGACTGTCCTAGGAAATCTAAACGCCTTCGGAACAGAAAATAACTGGGGAGCAAATGGCGCCTTCAGGAGGATACACTGCTCTAGTAGCCCAAGCAGGCCTGCTTGTTTGGATACTGTGACCAGCTTCATGGTGTCACTTAGGCTGCTGGCTCTTCAAAACACCACTTAGACTTGAACAGTGATTTTCTTTCATTGACTTTTCCCCTGCTTTCTATATGGGTGGGCCTAATGCACAGAATCTTTAAGATTTGCAATAGCTATATACTAACCAGACCTGCTCTTTTATGTTTTGAAGGGTTAACCTTTTTTTTCCGTGCAGATGTGTTTTAAAGTAAACTTATTTGTGTTTATGCATATGTTCACATGAAATCTTAAATAAATTGTCTTAACTGACTAAATGGTTAAGAGTAAAAACAGATGTCCTGTTCACTTGAAGGAAAGATCCGCTTTTAAAACCTTGTTTTTGAGAACTTGACCTTTTTTGTTACAAGTGACCTTGTCTGGAATGTCTGAAAAGTAGTTAATACTTTTTGGGGTTCTCTGTAACGAGTAAAACTGACTTCTTAAGCTACAGTATTGGCTATATATTTTTGTAAACTTCCACGGAAGGGCCTTCTATCCAGTCTTCACATGCACACACCCTGGTTCTAGGTCTTGGGAGCCATATTCTACATTTGCATGGATAGATGCATGTACAGCTTAGTCAGCCTGCCAAAAGCACTTGCCTGAAACTGTTCCAAACTCTGGGAGAGAGCACAGAGACCTGTCAAGCAATTCCTTTGTTCCTCAGCCATAAGTCAGTCTCTGCTTTCAGCACAGCGGCTTCCTCGCAGCGAGGCGGGCTGGGAGGCGAGTGGCAGCAGCGATTGAGCCCAGGCTGTGTGGCTGCTCTCGCCCTGCCTGGAGGGCAGGGATCTATTGTTAGCCAAAGCTGGAGAATGGAGAGGCTGCCTGTGCATAGCTTGGGTCATGGGCCAACACCGAACACCTACCAGCTGTCCCTGGAGTCACCACGCTCTGGGGACATCACTGGAGTGAAATGCTGTATTATGGTAAAACTTAAACTATTTTGTGTATCTGTGTTGGGGTTGGGGTGGAAATTTCTCTGTAACACTGATGACGATATTCTAAGCTTTCCTTATCCTAAAAGGTGAATCACTTCAGACAGAGCTTTAATTTCTTTTGCACTTCTGTTTTGAGCTTGTAACTGGAAAAGCATGTCTTGCACTGTTCAGCCTCTCTGGTCACTTTAACCACCTCAGAGTTGTGTACAGTGATTATCTCCCCCCACCCCCGCCATCTGTATATTTTTGGAATCTTATACAAATACCATTGTCCTTGGTTTTGTTTTAATGTACTAAACTATGTAGCTTTATAATTTGACTTATGTTTTCTTTTTTTTAACCAGCTGCTGCTTTGTCTTTAGGTGGTTCTGAATTCAACTTGGCACTGAAAATGCAAATGCTGCATTTTGTAGCTGTTCACAATCTTGATATTACTGCTGTGGGTTAAAGTGCAAGTTCATTTTGTCTGGCTGTCAGCATAACCTACTGGCTGTATTTAAAGCACCAAACAAATCAGAAGTTGTCTGGTCAGATATTATATAATCGTGGCAAACTGATATTTTTCCTGAAATTTCAGCTACAATTTTTACTTCTAAAACATAGTAGCTTGTACCAGAAGTAACATTACAAATGCCTCATATTTGACAGACATTTAGCTTTCAAATAAACTTCGATCG
>JAYDZK010000169.1:7489720-7531557 GCA_034509185.1 Euphonia xanthogaster
TATGCTGAAGGACTTAAGCTTTTAATATCACTCTGTTTTTTAAATTATCTTTGGTGTTGATGATTTATTCATAGCTGGATGAAGGATGGAAAGTGTCTACGAAGTTTTATGGCTAAGAGCTGAAGTTAAGTATCTCAGTTATCTTACAGGAATATTTAACATAAGTAGAGTTCAGAGTAAAAATTTTATTGTTAGTTGTCTTAGTTACTTACTTAATGGAATTCCTGCTTTTAAGCAGGGCTGAAGTTGCCATCTTTCTTGTTTAAAATTGCAATTGTTGTTTTAAGGTGTTCTGACTATAATTTTCTGTTCCAACTCAAATTATAAATACATTATTTTCACTTCAGGAGGTACTGAATGGTGCAAAATTCTGAGGGGGAGATACTGTGCTTGCCATAATGTTTCTGAACCATCTGCTGCTGGATACCTATTGGAGAACAATTTAGTGTATTAGGTTAATCTGAGCTAGTGAGATTTAAGTTTGGATCTAAACAATGGTCTGATTCTTGCAAGCATTGGTAGCTACCCTTCTCAGGCACAGCATTGCTGTGTAATACACAAAAAGCCTTAGCAGCCAACTTCAGTATTAAGAACTGCCAAAAGCAGATCATTTGAAAGGTAACCAGCATAGTTTCCTCCCTAAAGAACAGAAACATTTCTGAACCACTGGTAAAAGTAATTATGACCAGCTGGCCCTACTTGACTGGTTTGATGTATTCTAAATGAACAATGAATTTAAGTTCTAGGTCATGGTGTTTACTCCAAAGGCATGACATAGAAATATGAAATGCTAATATTTTTTGAAAAAAACACACATGAACCATCTAGTTATTGTTTTAAGGACTTAAATAGTTTTCATTAATACAATTAAAACATACCTGGCAGAAAGCTGTTAGTGTAATTTTTGAAACATTTTATCTGAAAGTTGGAGGGAACTCAGACTAACTGGTGAAGAACTAATTAAACCTAAAGAGCATAAAGAACCCTGACAGTTAACCCAGTTGCTTTTTCTAAATCTATTCAGATGGAATGAGTTAACTTTTGTGTTTCTACATGTTTATTAGGGTTTGTTCCATTCAGTTTGTCAGTCTGGAAAACACCTCTTTAGTGTGAAATCAGTCAGGAATTTTAACTATCACCCAAGTATTTTAGTTGCAGTTAAATTGTGCAGAGCTCTGAATCTTCAGGGCTTTTAGAATAACCTGCAGTGCTCAGAATAAATGTGCTTGCATGTATTTTAATGCTCCCTGCCCTCAATTATCTGGAGCTGCTTAAGTGGAGTAAGTAATGCATCCTGGAGTCTGATTGAGGCATTAGTTTTCCCACAGGACAGGCGTGGGTAAACTCCTCTTTCAGAACAACCCTTGCCTCTGGCATTCCCCATTTGCTGTTGAACCTGTCTGTTCCCAACATGAACGTGCTAAGTGGGTGCATCTGTGTCTGGTTGCAGAGCTCCATGCTTCAGACCCAGGGCAGGGCTTCCTCCCTGGAATCTGAGGTCAGTTGGAACAGTTGAAAATTCCAGCTGTGTGTCTCAGAATTCCTCTGGTGAGCTCAGTAAGTGAGCATGTAAGACAAAGATCTCCAGGTGTTGAAACATGGATCTATCTGGTCATGGCAAGTGGCCACTATCAGAGGCTGAGGTCAGTGGCTCACCTCTGCCTCCCTGACATTTATTCCTCATGTCAGATGCAGTGGCATGCCACAGCAGAGCTTAAAGATGTTCACTCCTTATTTAATGAACAGAGCTTAAAGATGTTCATTCCTTATTTAATGAACAGAGCTTAAAGATGTTCACTCCTTATTTAATGAACAGAGCTTAAAGATGTTCATTCCTTATTTAATGATGAGGTTCAACAGGTGATAACATCAGTGCTACAGACTTCAGGCTGCCCCACTCCTGCTGGACTAAGAGGAGGAAAGTGACTTTGAAGCAGCAACCTTGTGTAAGTAGTTTGGCACAGCTTTTGGAAACTGTACTCTTTAATTTGGAAGTCTCAAAAGACTTACAGCAAAGCAAGTTCTGCTGTTCAGCTTGCTCATTGCAAGGCACAGGAGCTACTTGTGGGTCTGCCAACATTGCTTCTGCAAGGTCCTAGGAAAGCAATCTGATAAATAGGTGTGTCTGAATCATGTGGATCTGCCTTTGGCACAGCAACCTGCAACTCCATGCAACTCTATCTTTTCTCTAGCAAGTCTCTCTTTCACAATCAAACCTGCAGTGGGATACAAGACTTTAGTCAGGACAAAGATGTGGAAAAAGTTTTCTAGTGAGCCAAGAATGAAGACAGCATTTTTCTTTTCTCTTTTTGACAGTCGTCTGCACTGCCTCTGCTCCCTATCCATGCTTATGTTAGCACCTACTGTGCTCTGGGACAGGCTCGTTCTTGTGGTTTTGATATGCTGCTAGCCTCGGGAAAAGGGAGAGGAGAATGGCACGATGAACAATTCCTTGATCTTGTCACAACAGAAACAAGATGACTGGAGGCAAAGCCTTGAGGCATGTCTGCTAGGAGGGGCGCTGGCTGCCTATGCAGAACAAAATATTTGTCTCTATTGGGTGAAAAGGCTTCTTCCTTAAAGCAGTTCCCATTTTCTGTGTACAAAGGATCTCTTCTGTACAAAGGATCATTGTTTTTTTAGTGATACATACTATAGCCTAAGCAGGATTTCCCACAAGGAGCAGTGTGGGTGCAACACTCATGTGTGAGCAGACAAATGGAATTCAGCTGCCTCCCCCTGCCTGCTCCTTGCTGCCCATGGAGCCCAGACAAGGTAAGCAGACAGGATATGGACACTTGACCTGGCTTCTTCTCCTTTCACCTTAACTTCAGATTTTCTTGTGCAGTCAAATCCTCCTGCACCCTACTTCCTCTCTCACCTGATCATGAGACCCCTTGAATAATAAACCTGGTGTTGTACTCTTGACAAGATTGTAGTGCTATTACTGCTCCTTGATAGCATTTCCTCCCTTATCTTGCCTTGCAAGCCCTACTTTGCTTTCTTGCTCCATACATACACAGGAATATCATCATAAAAGGAAAATTCTCAGGTGGATATGCCAGGACTTGAGGACTCCACTCCTGCTTAAGGTCATCATCTGCAGCTATCCTCAGGTATGGTGGCAGGAATCTTCTCTGTATATCCATAAAGGAGAAATCCCTTATTCTTGTCATTGGTCCACTCAGCCACTCAAGTGGATTGAGTGTATCATAATTATTATACTGTTGTAGTATTATGAGCTAATGGAGAACTGTGTTTGTGCAGCCTTGAGAAAATAAAGCTTAGGGAGAGAACTTAGCACCATGTTCCAGGGATGGTTACAAAGATGGAGGGAGATTGCCTTTTTACAGGGGTGACATGGAAAAGATGAGGGGTAAGGGGTGCTTTCAATTGGAAATGAGGAAAAACTATTCCACTAGTTGATTGTTCTCATTGTGAAAAATCTCCCCAGGGAAGTGGTGGATTCCCCAATGGCAGACACTTGTAAGATTCAGCTGGACAGGGTGCTGGGCCATCATGTCTAGACTGTGCTTTTTGCCAAGAAAGGTTAAACCAAATGATCATTGATGTTTCCTCCCAACCTGGTACTGATTGAAAATGATGATGCTTCATCTTGGATTTCTGGCAATGATAGCTGAAGCCTCAAGTCTGATTTACAATTAAAAGCAGGCACGTCATCATCATCTGCTTTATATCCAGGGACTTAATTTGTTAGTCTGATGAGTCAGCATTTGAGTCACTGAGGCACCAACTTCCCTAGGAGAGGGAGGGAATGTCATCCCATGTTGAGCAAAAATCCCAGTGGTAAGAACAAGCTGCCATGATCATCAGTATTTTTAAAATGTAAGTCTGTGGTGGTAAGTTAGATGTGATAGCCTTCAAACATGTACCTTTGGGTAAAAAGGTGCAGCAAGATTTCTTGTTAGCTGGCAATTCTGAGAAGAATTTAAGATGTAAGGTACTATTCTCTGACAAGGTCAGTCTTGAAGTTAGATCTCGTTATTCAGGGTATTTGTTTAAATGAAATTCAAGTAGGAGATTGTAAGCAACACTTAAAAACTATTTCATTTGGCTTTTCCCTGAAGGCTTGTAGGTTTCATAATCTGTCACTTTTCAGTGTTTTGTCTTAACTTGGATGCTTCCCAATTTTGAAAAATTATCTGTTTAAGAAAAATAATCAAGTACCAGCTTGTTAAGTACCTCTTAACTCAAATGTTTCCATGTGTTGAATCATAGTATCATAGCACTTCTCCAATTTCCAAACTTTACTCTCTCCTAGATGACCCTCCCAGCTTGCCATCTGTGGGCAGTTTATTTTGGTAAGGTGGAAGGAAGCTGTTGGCAGCTCAGAGAACCTGTGCTGGCACAATCATGTGTCACTGTCCTTGGAAAATGCATGATTAATGGTGTGATAACATCCAGTGCAGCACTTTCCCAGCCTACTTTCACAGCTCTGTCCTCCCAGTGCTTCATTCAGTGTCCTTGTTCTGGAAAGCAGCAATTTTCTCAGGTGGTTGCAAACAGCTATTTGAGCAGTGTAAACACTGGGAAGGGTTAGCCTGTGCCTCAGGGATTTCTGATTCAGGGCACCAACTAGATCAGAATGGTGTTGGCTTTTTAACACGAAAAGCATTCATTTGGAAAATGTAAATGGTTGTAAGAGGGAAGCACGTATTGTATCTTTTATTCTGGAGACAGTTAAATTAAGGATGCTTTGGAGCAGTAGGTTGTGATGATCATTTTTTCATGTGTAAATGTATAAAAAGTTGAGAGATAGATTTAGTACAGCTTCTTTCCAACCTGCCTCTTGAAAACAGGCACTGCAGAACTCTTCACCAGTGTAGAGTCTCTTCTGGGAATTGTCCAGATGTATCACCTGCACAGTGACTTCTGCAGTTCTTCATACATTATTTGATCCTAACAGTGCCAAGAGAAGAGGAAAAGTACCTCAGACAGTGGTAAAAAATTACACAGTATTTAAAAGTGACTTTGTGTATTACTTAAGCAAGTGAAACAAACCAGCTCTTTGAGTCACTAGCTGCATTTTAAAACATTTATAAACAAAAACCTAAAGAAGGCAAACCTCCACTAGCCTAGCTCATAAATGAGGTTGTCCATGGTGTGTAATTCCCAGAGGCCTCAGGCAGAGTTCTTACAGTTCCTGTTGCCATGCTGGGTTAGATGGCAGCTTCACTGAGAAGGCACTGCCCTCTTCATCACAGGAGCTGCTGAATTGACACTTTCCTCCCCCATCTAGTTCTGCACAATGAACAGACAGGATCATCCTTTGCTAGTCTAACCTAACTGTTCCCTAACCCTTTTCACTGATCACTCAAAATGAGAGTTTTGAGGAGCAGAATGCTTCCACTGAAATACCTGGCTTCAGAAGGTGATGTCTGCCCACAGCTTAAAGAATTTTTTTTATCTTCAGTCAACCAATTAAACCAAAACCAGAGATGTATATGGGATTAAGAGGTAGATGCACTTGATCAGTAAGATGCAGCTTTTTTAGCCTTTTTTAAAAATTTTCCAGTGTCATAGCAAAGGCTGTATTTTTTGTCAGACTGAATTTGTCTAGCAGATAGGAAGTAGCAGCTGGAAATGGGAGATAAGTGTCTTGTATTGCAAAAGATATTTCAAAATACCTAACTGCCAAGTCTTCAGATGAATATAATTGAAATATAGGACTCTCAGACATGTGATATTTAAGCTGCCTTTGAGATGCAGAATAACATTTCTGGTTAACCAGAAGGAATATGTTCTAATACTTAACTGTCATTGCTATGTTAGAGGAGATGTTTTAAATATTTGTGGTTGTTTGCTTAGTGATTAGCAAAGCGAAAACAACAGCCAACATCATCTTTAAAGGTTCTTGGAGCCACCGATTGCTTTTAATTTTATGAAAGGTCACTGATCACCAAAATACAATAAAAATGAAAGGAAATAGTTTACTAACTTTTCTCTGGCTAGTGCTACATGTGAATACATTATTGTATTCAGTACACTCTTGGCAAGAGATGGAGACCTAGACACAAGCTCTGCAATAACAGCAATTCCTATATATTAACTTCAAAATTATAGTAATTAAGATGACTGAACAGTTTTGCTTTCAGTCATTAAAAGGAAAAGGGCATAAGGAAATGTTTACAACAAACTTCCTTGACTAATCCAAATAATGAAAAGAGTGATAAGAAATAACTAAGATCATAAAGTGTATTTTATGTCCCCTCTCAAATTTACATCTCTTGCACATCAACAGAAAAGGCTGAGCATCTTTGTGTGTCATCATCACAGGGGAGGAAAAGTTGTGGCAGGATGTGGTGCATGCTGAAGGCCTTGACTTCTACACTGAAAGCTCAGCAGACACAGGAGCTTAGGGCCAGGTTAATAATCAGTCTGGAAATGTCAATGAAGTCCAAGGCACCACAGTAAAAAAACCCCTTGATATCTTGGTAAGCCATCTACATACAGTGCACCATCTGCAGCTGAAAAGGGAGGCTGTAATTTCTGACCTTAACACAAACATCAGCTTTGTTTAATGCAGAATCAGGCAGTGTCAGTTTGAAATCCACCTCAACCATTCCCAGCAGCCTCTACCATCACAAGAGTGTCCTTCCCAAGGGAGTAATGAACTTTACATACTGGAATTTTACCTTACCTGTTTGGACACTGAAGACTTCACTTTCCTGAAAGCTTCTTCAAAGTGTTTACGAGAAATCTTGATTTCTCCTTCAAGAACAAAGCATAATAAATGACTGAAATTGCAGACAAGTGGCAATCAAGGCAGCATTCATGATACCTAACTGAATTCCCATAACCTTTCTGGAAGTGAATCCCTCAAATTCTGCTGCTTCCACTTCTGGGCTTTTTTTAAAGCATAAATTCAATATTAAACTTCCCTGTTATTTAAGAAGTATCTAGAAAACATTTTGCTATCATTCCAATTCTACTCAATTTCTAAGTAATTGGCTTTACATCATTGCTTTATCTGGCATTACACAGAAGTGATGAAAGCTTTCACTGCTACAACTCCCTGTGTTTAAATTTATGCAGATTGCCTTTTTGACCTTACTGCAGCTATCCACAGTAATTATTCCTAATAATAACCTTTGGAACAGGTTTTCTTAGTATGTTAAAACAGAAGCATACATCAAATAAGTCATAGATTCCTCTGCTCTGACAAGGAAGTACCTTGTTTAATCTCGATTTAAAAATCCTAAAGATGCCACTACATAAAGATTAATTACCAGCTAACACTGCACAGGTACCAGATATGTCAGAAATACAAACTGTAGTCTTGTTTGGTGCATTCTTTTAATCTCTTTCATTAGGATGATTATTGCTTTTATTTCCACCTCTGGCAGATGAAATGGGATGTGCCAACATGAAAAAAAACATTAATGTATTTTGAGTCCTAGTTGAACAAAAATCTTCTGCTGATACAGTAAAAGACTAAAAAGCAAATGGAAGATACTAAATCAAAAATTAAATATACCTTGTCTAAGGTATTAAGCAGAAGAGCAAATAGCCTACAGTTATTATTACCTGTGTTAAAGGTAAAGATGAAGGTTAAATTTCACTGAACTAAACATACAACCTCACTGCTTTCTCATCTCACTTCTCTGCAGCTCATGTTCAACATTCCTATTACCAGATACAGTTACACCTGGAAAATTTGAAGATGCAAGTTTAAAATATCAGGAATTTTACCTATTTTCCCAAGGACATGCTATTTACAGTAAGAAAAGGGTTCAAATTGGGACTTTCTCAGAAGACCTATTACTTTTAGACTGAGTCATTAAAACTCCATAGAACAATAAAGCTATGAGAATTTAATTTTGCTTTCCCTTTTGTTTTTGAGCATGTAATTTTTAATCAAACTGTGACAAGGCTACAGGGAGAGAGAAAATCTCCTGCTAGGTAGCTGACCTCTCACAGCAGGTTAAGTTAGACTAATTTATGCTTATTAAGGGAATAAAAGCTTGTCCAAAGCTGGATCATGTAGAAAATGTAGTTGTGAGTAATCTAGACCTTGGCTACTTGCTTTCACACACTTTGCCTACTTATTCAGACAAACCATTTAGTCTGAATAAGTAGGTACAAATATTTTATTGTTTAAAACAATTTATATTGTTAAATTAAAATCATGAAGTATATCAACAGGTACAATCTTTTAAAAATAAGACAATGTACTTAAAATTCTAAATATGAAATCAGAGTTTTCCTATTTACATAGATGAGTGAGGGATACATGGCTCCTATCAAACAAGGACCAGATCTTGCTTTTCAAATTCAATTGCAAAGATGTAAAACTTTATTCTCACTTGTTAAACCACACTTGCTCTTAACTGCTCTAACAAAAAGTCTCATAGATTCTCTGCTTAGGATCAGCCCTACAGACTGCAGCTGATGTGGGACCACCAGCTATCTCTTATAAAAATGTCCAAAAAGGGTCATGGTTTGTTTAGAAGGTCTGTATTTGTCACTGCAGCTGAAATAGGAGTAGGACTCTCTCTCTATTATTGCTCCTACACTGTACATTCTGTGTGACTAGATCTGTTTGAAATAAATACACAAGATTAAGCTAAACAGGTGAGTTAAGATGTCAGTGGGAAAAAATCAGCAGGAGCACGTGGTGTTCCAAAGTTTCTGAGGAACCTGACAGAAACTGCAGAACTGCTGCAGTAGGGTGGGTCCCACTCTGGCAGTGCTGCTGAAACCACTTTTATGCACCATCTTCAGTGGTTTGGAAAAGGGAGGCAGAAGTGAAACTCCAAGTTTGCAAATGACAGTGAACCTTTCTGGGCATTCAGTGCTTGCCCAACTATGAGGAAATCCAGGGGTACTGCATAAAGTGGAAATCTGCTCAGTTGTTAGGAATTTCCCCTACACACTTCTGTATCTGGCAATTCTCAGACCACAGTGACTAACATGATCTGCTTGCCTAGGCCTGTTCAGATTAGCAGTACAATTTCTGAGTTCTCCTAAGAAATCACCAAAAGGATATCTTGACATTTCACTTTTAGAAAGTACCTTCAAGCAAACCACTGTCAAGTGTTAAAAAAACCACACCCCTGATTTTATTCCAGAGAGACTATATCAGGTATAACAAGAAGTTGCAACAGTTTCTCCAGAATAGAAAGGAGCAGCCCTGATTCCAAAGGACTGACTGAGGAGGATGCTCAGCAGCCAAGCAGAGCGTGGGAGGGGAGGCAGCTGAGCTTGTCCTGCTCAACACCGAAGGAACAAAATCCCCAGTCTTCATCTTGAAGATAAAAATGAACAGGGTCTCAAATCAGAATCCACCTCACATATTTTCATACCAGTCAGGGCTAACATCCTGGAAACCCAAGGACAGTCCAAGCAAGCAGCTGCTATCAACATGCAAATCAAGCTGTACATATATTATGGACTGGCTGGCTGCCCACACATTCACACAGTCAGTGCTTA
Source organism: Euphonia xanthogaster (assembly GCA_034509185.1). NCBI lineage: Eukaryota > Metazoa > Chordata > Aves > Passeriformes > Fringillidae > Euphonia > Euphonia xanthogaster. The sequence continues at coordinate 7,499,174 of JAYDZK010000169.1, forward strand.
GGCTGCAATCCCAACTGTGAAGGCTGAATTCAAGGGATGAACAGCTTTGAATAAAGCCTGCTGTATTCTGAACAATTATACAAATGACCAGGATAAACTCAGACATTTCTACCTCAAATCAAGAGTTTTAGCCAGCTACAGCAAGCAAAATGGGTAACCAAGTCATACAACAGGGAAGGTTTTTATAGCTTGGGGCTTTTTCCTCCTCTAGCTGAACACGCTTGTTGGCTCAGAACAGGGAATACAGATACTGTGCTCTGGTAATCTACTGTTGCTAAAAACCAGACAAGATTTGATAGGTACTGGATCAAAAAGAATCATTCAAAGCCATTAAAATTAAAGTGTTGCTCTTAGAAATCAGGGGCATAATGAAAGCCTACGATACTTTCCAAGGACATAATCTGAAAAATCACAATTCTATCTTAGCTTATCATTTTGGCTTAAAGATAAAATAACAAACAAAATTACTGGGAAGAAATCTAAACAGACAGGCATTTTATATAAAAGTTTCAATCTATAATTTAAAAATCCCCACAAAAGTACAACTTAAACCATCAGTTCAGACAGATAATGAAAGGGCAGAGACTGTACTTGAATCAATTTATAACTCCCTGTTAAAGTCCTGGCAAGAAGCACTGATGACGTAAGCACCAAAGATAAAAGTGGCACAGATTTTCCCAAGTCCATCAGTGCTGGATGTACATGTTCAGTTACACAACACAGCTGGGTGCCAAAGGTAGGAAATCAGGGAATGTGCAGTTTACAGCCCTCCTCCAAATACAGCAGTGTAATTAGTCTTTGGCCGTGACAGGGAAAATTGGCAAAGTGGTATTTATTTAGTCTAGAAAATAATCAGTTTACATAACCATTTAACAGAAACTTTTCTTTAAGGTTGCAACTTTCAATTCCTTAAAAAAAAAAAAGAACTGTGCTGACTTCTAGCATAATCATTTTTCCTGTACCTTCCCCTACCTCCCTTTTTGTGTGGCTCAGAAGTCAATCAATCAATGATGTACAGCTTTCACACCCTTATGCTTGCCTTCAACTACTTTGAATATTCATATTCATTTAAATATTTCATATTCCATTTATCTTGTCACTGTTAACAGTTAAGATTTTCTTTTTAAAGCTCTCTTACCCTTTTTGCTTTGAGTATTCTGCAGGGCCATTGCCTGTCTCAAGGCACAAATGGAAGCCTCACGCACGAGAGCTGAAAGGTCTGCCCCTCTAGGGATACAAACAACAGGTTATTTGGGGATAAATTTCTATTTTGCTGATGGCATATAGAAAGACAAAACACTAAAAATGACATTAACATTTGGTTGTGCTGTCACAAAGTTTCATCTTAAGAACACTGGAAAGAGGCATGATGATTATGCAGTCTGCAACCTTTATTGCAGAATGATACCCTTCAGATTTTAGCCACAAATTAAGATCAAAATAATGAGAAACAAGGGAAGAGTCAAAAACCCCATTCAGCATCTTTGACAATGCCAAAGGTTGATTAATACTGGGCCACTTCTTGGGAACATAACTTCTTTTTTTAATAAATCTTATGAGAGATTCAAATGAAATCCCTCACCATTACAAAAAGGAGTTGCTCAAAGCTGCATCAACAGTAAAGTTAACATGCTCTAAAAATAACAGTATCCACAAAACATGCTCAGATCAGTTCAAGTATTTCTTTCCAGTTTTCTGGAACTGGAACAGCTGGAACTTTTCATGTCTTTCAGCTAGTGAAAGCCATCAAATAAAAAAAAAATTCAAAATTAACTCCCCATGCTTCATTTGGGGTATTAGGCATAAAGTATTTAAAAATCAAAAATTAAACCCAACCAGATAAAACAAAAACCCCAAATAAACCAAAACTCACAACAAAACCCCAAACACACACACACACACACACACACACACAAAACCCCCAAACACAAAATATGGATAAACCCAAGCATCAAAAAACCCACAACCAAACAACAAAATCTCAAACAAAAAACCCACAAAAATTCCACAACATAAAAACGAACCAAAACCCCCACGCACTGAACAAAAAACCTGTGGACTATAAACCAGTGAGTGAAAGGTGTAGAAAGAAGAATTACTCATCTTTCCCAATAATATTGTGGCAAGCAGCCTGTCATAAACTTTATCTTTTGTGAACTCCATAAAAACATTGAGTATTACTAAATTATTGAATAGTTTAAAGCTTTTTAAGTTTGATGGACCATAACTGCCAATTACTCTGACAGGTATGGTCTTCAAGCTTTCCCTAAAGCCACACCTTGCTATTCCCAAAGCTGAAATGGGCCCTCATTACTTTGTCAAACAGATTGCTCTCAACTCTGTGACAGAACAAGCTGGTTATGGCTGCTTAACCAAATTGCTTTCATCACCATTGTGTACGGGCCCACAACTTAAAGAGGGCTCTTTGTTCCTCAGATGATGCAAGAATTATAAAATAAAACCAAAGAAAACCAAAAGGCCTCCACTGTTCTGCATTTGCAATGTGAAGACTATTCCAGATGAAGATTTAGCATCCATATATTCCTACCAACTTCTTGGAAAAAAAACACAAGGAAAAGCAAGAAAAATACCCCAAGGGAAAAGGTTTATAAAGGTAAAAAACCCTCTTAATAATACCAACAAAACACAGCTGATCATGCACCAAAGACTGCTGGCACTGCAGATGAAGTATGAAAGTCAAAAGTAGAAGATACTCACGTGTAACAATCACAGTGCTGACTGTAAGCAATTTCCTCCAGGCTCACATCACTGTCCAGGGGAGGCCTGGTGCCATCCTGAAGGAGTTGAGGCAAGGAAAAAGAGAAGGTAAGAAAACCTTTTTTTCTTTTACATCTATCATCCCTGAAATGATGAAGTTTGTTTAATCAGGAATCACATAGGTATCTCTCAAAAAGAGAAGGTAAGAAATCTTTTTTTCTTTTCCATCTACCATCCCTGAAGTGATGAAGTTTCTTTAATCAGGAGTCATATAGATGCCTGACAAGTTTCCTGCAATATCCACAAATATACATATTTTTAATCTCAAACTGGCAAGAAGGATAATCAGACTTAAAACCATTTAACTAAGAAATGTTAAGCAATGGTAAATTTTAACTTGCCACCTACAGATGAGATTTTCTCTAAAGAAGCCTGCCCCGGGGCATTGTAGCAACAATATTATTCCATATGTGGGCTTATTTTTAATAATAGTTGGTTTCTTCAGCAGCTTGTTTAGCTGAACTTCCTCTAGTTTTACTGTGAGTTGAAATCAAACAGCTAAGCAATAGGCAAGTCAGTTTAGTCTTATCACCTTTAAGACTAAATTAATTGTGTATCTTTTATATTCTGGATATAGAAGTTTTCCATTTACATTTCATAGGAGTTTAGATATACTGTAGAGTTTTGGACACTGCTTTTCCATATTATTACTGCTTCCTCCAGAAAGATTCCAGAAGTGGTTTCTTTTGTTTTTATTTTTGCATCTCCAACAGCAAAAGTCTTAAATGACATATATGGTATTTGAAACTAGCCAACAAAATTTCCAAACACCGTAAGCTTGGAGATCCTCCTGTTCTCCTTAGACAACAGTAAAGTATTATCATGATAGTACAGAGATTCAAGATATCTCTTTGATCAAACTGTATCTGAGTTTTGACAGGAAAGAACACTTTTAGGATATAATGATAGATTTCTGCCAGACACTCATTTGACAGAAATGCACAAATTCACATAAATATTTCTGACTCCTTCAGAGGAACTAATATGCTGCACACCTACAATACCTTTAAGAGAAAAAAAATAAAATGTGTAGTACCTGGCAAGTTAAAATACCTGAATACTTAACAGACAGTGGAACAGTCAAGGACTAGGCAGAGTAAGGAAACAATCTTGAATCAATCTTTAACAGTTAGAAAGGGAAAAAAATCCAGAATAACACCACAACAAAAAGATAAAGGAGCAGCCTGATTTGAAAACATCCTGAAAGGAGAGACTTCAACCTGGAAACAAGGAAGCCTCATACAACTTCATATGGGATACTTTAGTAACTCTTAGAGGAAATTGCAAGCCAGAGAGATGCCTCCTCTGCTAAAAAGAAATGTTCAACCTGTTGCTTTGTGGAGCAAATACACTTGGGGGTGTTTTGCTGTCCCTGCTCTGGAGCCAAGCTCTGTGCAGCAGAGGAGCTTGATGCAGCTTCCAGGGATGTTTAAGTGCAGTTGTTCCTCAAACATGTGAAGGCAGGCTTCTCTTGCATAATGTGCATAATTGGGAATGACTGATTTGTACAAGTTAACTGAAATAAAAGTCTTTCACAACCCACATTTAGGCTGTCTTCCTGACAACCTGTTCCTCCCCCCAAGTCCCTTTTCTACCCCTCATGCTGCCTTTCTAAGCATCCATGTTTTCATTCAGCAAGGATTCTGTTTCCACACGCTGTGCATGTATTCCTTGGAGATTTCTGGGAATGCATGGCATCATTCAGAAGCCACTCACATCTGCACTAAACATTTTGTTTTCTCTGGCCTTGAGCAAATACGTTCTCAAATTTTTCACGCTTCCTCACCTAGAATGCATGGATGAAATCTGACGAAAAATAAAGCACTTCAATTAATTGAACACATTTTCCCCTCTTCCTACTTCATGTTCTTCTTTCAGATAAATCTTTAGAGATGTGTAGGAGTTAACTCCTCATTCACCACAAGGATTTGTAATCAAAATAGCCAGACTAGTGTGAATTAAGCATGCATTGAAAGCATTTTGCATTCCAAAAAGCAAGATAAACATGATAACCAGTGACAGGACCCACAGAAACCGAGCTGATAAACACTGTGCAATGTATTCCTGTTGTTAAGAAGACCCATAAGTAGATAAGTTCACATCAAAGCTGATGTCAGCAGAAGACAAAAATATTCTGGCAGTGGGATAATAACAGGGTTACCACATCCCATTGCCACTCCTCTTGGTGTTATCCCAAGAGGAAGATAGGATTATAGGCACAAAGATTCCCAAGAGAAGGGAGCAAAGACACCTTTCAGCGACCTCGCCCAGGATTTACAGCAGAAAATGCAGTTCTGAACTTGATTCCTGATGGGAAACTGCAAACAGTTCTCCCCAACAACCAGCTGGTCATTGACACACAAGAGGAAGCCAGAGGATGAAGTGAGGACTCACTACAGTTCCTTGTCCTCAGTGCTGCCCATGAGTGATCCTGCCCTTGCCTGGTGGGTTCTTGTATTTTGGTGTGGCTGTGAGAGTGTGGGCAAGGCAAACCAGTGAGAGTGAGAGAAATCAGCTCTGTTTAATGCCACCTTTGTTCCAGTGAAGGGAGCAAAGCACTATTCCCCTACACCCCTAATTACCTTTAAAAATCAATCTGGTAAAATAAAAAACTGTGATTCCTTACAGTATTCACAGATGTTACACTCAATTCATTTCAACATCTCATGAAGAACATTAAGAACAGGGTTGTGAAAAGTACGAAGTCAAGTATTTCTGTAAAACTTAGAAACAACAAATTTGTCTACTGCAAAAAGCAAATGGGAGAATACTTCATCTATGTTCATCCATGAAGCAATGCACAGAACAAATGAAGGAAAGTCTAACATCTTGAATTTGTAATGAGAGGTCACCCTGTGAACATCCATTTTGGCATGAAAGAACAGGCTGGAACAAGTTCTCACTTTCTGAATTCTGAATCAACTATTGTCTATATGCCACAACTTTAAAGTTACACAAGTCTGAATTATCCCTTATTACAAATAAACTAAAGAAATTTTGCCACACTTCTCATAATGCTGTCTTTCCTCTACAGCAAAGACTTTGTCTCCTTTGCAGCTCAAATCAAGATCTGACAGAACACCTAGTCTTAACAATCAATGTTGATCTACTGGGAAAAAAGTAGGAAATATCCAAGTAATTAATATGCTTTTTATGTTCTTTTTTAAGGCCTTGATTCCTGCTGTGCCCTACTTGGAGAAACACTCCCAGAATTCTATAATCCAAGTGCCTGAAGTAGCAGATTCTGCTGTCCACCACAGGGAGGGCCCATGAAGGCACAGATTGTACATTTTCACATTTACTTTAACATACAACCTTGATCATCACAAGCTTCTTTTCATCCTAAAGCAAATTAGGTGTCACAACTACTGCTGAGCACATACAGATGGAGCTTGTGAATCATTCTGCTGAATGGTTGGAACCCCCCAAAAAAAGCTTACAAAACACTTCTAGGCCTATTACTCACTCAGATAGGAATCTTTTAATTAAATCTGTTCAAACTGTGACTATCAAGGCAGCAACTTCTATGTTTAACAGGTTTGCTTCACTCAAGATTCATCAGCCCCTTGCAGTCCCAGAGCAAATTTAACAGCAGATGGGCTGAGGGATTATTTTTATGACCTCATGAAAGTGTTTCATGAGACAGCATCCTGCAATTCTTTGTAACATTTTATTTGTCTTACACCATTCCACCAAGCTTCAAGGTGAAGGATGCATTTCCAAATACTCACTTTGGTGATGGTTTTTAAAATAGCAAGTCGATCTTCAGGTGGTGGCAAACCCACATAGAGTGTTTTATCCAGCCTACCAGGACGCAGGATAGCTGGGTCAATGATATCTTAGGGAGAGGAAAAATAGAAAAGAATTAATCCAGAAATGAGTTGGAACCTTAGGAATATCTGCACATGACAAGGAATACATGCATATTTGTTCCAAGACTCAAAGAAGCATTTGTGCCATGTCTGAAGCTCTGAGCATTAAAGGAGCTGATTGAAAAAGTTTCATTTTTGTCAACAAGCCTCTAACAGCCAGTAAAATTAAGCCACATCTGATCAATGATGGCTCATAAATACCACTTTCAACTCCTCAGTTAAGAGGACAGCTCTATATTTGGCAATACAGAATTAGAATACTTTTGCTGAGGAATTCCACATTAATTATTAGCAGTTTCTTCTACAGGAAGGAATTCTACCCAAAGGGGCCATGATAAGCCAAGCACAAGAAGCACACAGGGCCAGTCACGACCATCCATATGCAAACCTAATTTTACTGGTCATTTGTATTTCTACTACATAATGGTTATCTGAATGGTAAAACAGGAAACCCAGGAAAATACCAAAAATAGCTGCAAAGAACAGAATTTGTTTCCCAAGGAGAGCTACAGACTCCAAATTTATTATGTGTGGAGAAATAAGAACACAAAAATTATCACAAATGTTTCTAGAAAACCATTCAAAGCTTAAGAGTAACAGAAATGTGTAGCTGCCTTTTAGCACCACAGGCTGTGACACCAAACGTACACAAAGTCAGTCAGGATGCAAATACTGACTATTGGTATAACAAGAGCTACAGACAGGGCATATAACCCGGAAAAGGCCTCAATTCCTGCCTGTGCTTCAGCACAAACCGCCTGCACGATGTTTCTCAATGCTTCCTGATGCCCTATTTCCCCACCTACCAAAACCCAATAATGGTATTCATGTTTCACTAAGGAATTCTATGGAGTCACCATCCCTGGAGACCTGTAGATGTGGCACTTGGGGACACAGTTTAGTGGCAGGTTTGGCAGTGCTGGGTTAACAGGTGGATTCCATGATCTCTGAGGTCTTTTCCAACCGAAATGATTCTGTGACTCTCTGATATCCTACATGCCACAGTAAGGCGAGCAGTAAAGTCCCAGAAGCACCCACAGAAGATATAAAGAAATCCATACATTTACTGTAACAGCCTATTGGAAAGTGGATCAATTATATGAATGTGTGAGGTAGCTACTGCAAGGACCTCTCCCTAAAATGACAGCTGATGATTCCATCCAAGTGTAAAGCTGGAAATTATCAAGGCCTCCCAATGAAGCTGCCAACACCCCGCATTGGCTCTGCCCTCCTGACAAAACAGAGCTCGCAGACAAACTACTGCATTCCTGTACATTAAAGGTGAAGGACTGCAAAAGTGAAGCTGCTAATCTTTACTGTACAGTAACAGACACCACCCAAGCCCTAAAACAAGCAGGGAAGTAAAACTATCACTTTTTTTGCAAATGAAAAAAGTTTGCTTAACTCTGTCCACACTTGAACTAGCTGATCCTACCACAGTATGGTCTTGATCCACTTTTTAAAGATGGGCATGGTTTTGTTCAAGTTTGCTCTCCCAGTTATGCTTAAAGGACAACTCCATTATCTTTTTCTTGGACAAAAGCTTTTTTCCCCCCACTAGGATACAGCAGCCATGGGCAGAAACATTTATGGAAGAAAAATCAGCTAATGCAGATGCTAATGTGATGAGAATGGTGAGGGAAAAAAAAACCCAAACAAATGACTTGTATTAATTTAATCCAGACCAGATGAAATGAGTTAAACAGAATCCCTGCTGTGGCAGGCACAAACAAAACCATGTTACTTATACATCTGTGCATTGTTCCAGATGATACTTTGTCTTGCTTTTGACACAAGTGCATTTTCCTGTTTCTGTGTTCCTTATCACATTTTTAATAGGAGATGACAAAGTTCACTCAAAGGATCTCTTACAAACACCATAACAAATACTCTCAATAGGGCCTGCATTACAACAGCAGGCACTTGCTGATTTCCCCATTCTAACATTCCAAAAATAAAGTATTAAATAATATTTTAATTAAATAAATAATTCAATTAATTAAATAATATTTTAAAATATTAAGCCTGGTATGGAAAATACTGTTTCCATTTTGCACACTGAGAACATGGTACTTGCTATTTGTCCAACAATACGAAGGCAGCAATGTGGTCTGAAATTGCATTCACCTTTTTGTATGGAAATTATCACACTGCCTGCATTCAAAGAGTTACCACAACTGACAGAACTAGATAAGCTGCAGTAATGGTGGTTTACAGCAACAAGACCACACCAAAGTCTGAAACACAGAGCTACCCACTCCTCATCTCCTTATGAATCTCATTTCAGTCTTCTTGTTCAGACCCGGGCCTGAAGTCCTTGAAAACTCATCACATAACACAGAAAATTAATATTTACTCATTGGACAAACTCACCCATTAGCTGCACTTCATATCCATTTAAAAGAACTGAATAAGGTACCCCCTCCCTTAAGGGATTTCAAAGCATTCCACCCTGGTAAATCATAACACTCCCTCCATATCTATTATCTTAAAACTTATCTAAACAGAAGAGAGTCAAGTCATTTTAGATACATTCACCATTTTAATGAAATTAAAGTAGTTATTGCAGATACCTCTTTCAAAGCCTATTATGATCCCTCAAGTTGGAAGGAAAGTGAAGCATGGAAATGTGATGAAACACAACACTCCTTTTCCAAGCAGTTGTCTCACAGACAGAATATATTTCTACTGGGAGAAATGTAAATAATTTCCTGCCTTTCTGAGGTGGCCAATGGTGCTGACTGTCATTAGAAGACAGTACGTAATTTTCCAAATAATCTGACAAAATTGCGTGAGAAGATATTTACAGGACATCCATTCCTTGCTCTGTTTTTAAGGGTTCAAACAGACACTAACCTCTAGAGAATGAAGTCACATTTCAATTTGCTACACTGCTCTTCAAACTACTGCAAATTTTTACAGAATCATTATGTTCCACTGAAAGTATCTGTGCATTAATTGCTATACAGGGACATTCCATTGCTCTATGAATACAATCTCTTAGTCCCACATTCATTTCTAGTTGATTATTCATGTCTTATCTCAGCTGTAGAGGAGCCAAGCACATTTACAGAAGGTCAGTGCATACAAGTAATGACAGCTGCTGTGTGAGTCCATCAAACTTCTCCCACGCTCTCACTCCAGCTTTTAAAAATATCTTGGAAGTACACAAGATCTAGGCCCTCCCATTTGTGATGTTCTGAAATGCAGGCTCAGAAGCCCTGAAAGGTTTTCTGAGACTTCAGGTGAATGCTGTACTTAACAACTGAAGTTACTGTGAAAGGTACACAACACTCGAGGGCTGCTGAAATGCAGAAATATCATTTGTGTGAATTAGAACTATTATGAAAGAAATTGTTCCATGCCTCATGTATTAGGTGCTTTTCTTAGATCTTATCCTGCCTTTAATTCAACAACATGTATAAACAGGTAAAAACATAAACAATGCCCAAACCCAAACTGTAACTATTGTTAAAGACTGGTGATTATTTTTTTAATTGTGATTCAAAACATGTGGTTCAGGTGAATAGCTCTAAAAAAAAAGAAAATAAACTTGCCAACAAAAATAGAACTCACTGAAACTAGGATTTTGCTCAAAGGTAACAGCATTTTGCAAGAATTAACTTAAGAAAGCTGGAGAAAGAGGCCATGAATAAAAGCAAGACATCATCAGAATTTATGTCCAGTTTAAAATCACTGTCTTGTCTGTTTCCTCACATGACAAACAGTTCCCTAGATCCCAGGGGAAATGCTGCTGATGCCTTGGTCAGCATTTCTCTAAGGAGTTTATAATGCTCAAAGCCTGGGGAACTAAGAGAAGAGCAGAAAGCAGCAGTATCCCATCCTGAAATTCAAACTGGTACCTAGAAAATTGTGGGAAATTATAGATTTCATTCAACAGTAGTGTTTGGCAGGTGTGTAGTATTTAGCCTTGAATCTGGGAAAGGAAGTAGGCTAGAAAAGAATTTAATTATTCTGACCCATGAAGGTACTAACAAGACATTTCTGCCTCTATTTTTTTTCCCCTCTCTCTCTAATAATACTGAGTGCTTTAAAAGCTAAATCCTCTTCAGACAAAGTCTGACATTGATTCTGCATTTAGGGGGAAAGAGATTGACTTGGGAATACTGCATCCCTGCTAATTTAGAAGGAGTCAAGAAATATCTGCAGAGGACATTCAAAGTCATTGAGTAAGTGCAAAAAACATTCAAATATCCTGCTTTTTAGGGCATATCAAACGCTTTTTTCAGCATTGCCAGAATAAGAATTACTACTTGCAGATTGTAGATGATAAACAAAGGAACCAACCTATTGTGCCCACCCTTTTGCCAAAATGGGAGTTAAAGCCCTCTAAGTGTTTAAAGGCTATATAAAAGAGAATTTGGCAGTTTTCAGCCATGGGTCATAAACCACCACCATTTCACAGTAATACTCTGTCCCAGGTGCCAACACCTCACTGCATCAACTGTGCCAGGAATATACCTTGATGCCAAAAGTGGTTGAGCCACTGCTATCCTAACTACTCCTAAACAATAATAACAATAGCAATAACAACAATAACAACAACAGTAATAATAACTTATGAGAGAAGACTCTTCCTATTGCACAATGATTTCAGCAAACACAACAGTCATGAACAGTACCAGGAACCAGCTCTCAAAGCTACCATGCATGCCATCGCTCTAAAAAAAGAAGCATCTTGAAAAGCCATTTTCTCTCCCAATAAATTATACCAACGTGGATTAAAAACCATGAGATCTCACACTTCACAGCACTGGCTCAGTGGAAGACTGCAGAAGTTCTGCTGGGACACATATGTTATTTAGCTTTACATTACACAACTCCCCTTGCCAGCAGCACCTCTACTCACCACAACTAGGACAGAAAAATCTTACAAAGATTTAAAAACCTTTTCAGGCACCACAGCTTTAATTGTTTGGGGAAACTTCTTCAATATAGTAGCCAGTCTAAGCTATGCCTGTCCTACAGGTCTCTGCTTGGGCTTTGCATTCTTAAGGTGGTTAACTAAGAGTGCTCTTTACTAAGAGTGCTCTTTACCTGCAGTGTGCTCCTTTCAACCACCCAGACCACACCAACAAAACCTCCTTTGGTGAACACTGCCTCCTCCTAGGGCCCACAAACAGTAAATGAACTACAGGAGAGAAACAGCAGTTTCCCCGCCTTAACCACAACTTCAGTACAAATTGTTCTGATGAAACTCTGTTCCTCATATTGACAAATGCAAATATCACAGGAAAAATTTTATGGTCTAAACCTTCTCAAAGATGTATACACACACACACACACACATGTATATATACACACACACACACACATATATATAAATATATATATATATACACACACATTATGCACAGCCCTTCTGAAGCAAGACATTCACCCTATCCAAACGGCACCTTCCAGCTGAAAAAAAATTATTAATGTTGGCAAAACAACTCCTTGTATCTTTATAAAGATACAAATCAAATTGAAGGATATAAATTCATCTACAAATTCAATAAACAGAAATGAATTGTATTTGATATCCCTGCCTTTGCATTTTCTTTACATTTGGCATTTTTACCTCAAATCCCCTTTTTTCATCCATGTCACTGACTAATAATACACTGCTGATTTCATGCCTTACACATTTCCCAGCTGCCCTCAAATAGGAGCCCAAACCTCATTATTTGGTAAAGTTTTGTAATTTTAACTATTCCTGTATGGTCAAACAGTAGATCTGCCACTGCAACTGGAAAAGGTGATAGTGACTTTTTAAAACTGAAGGGGGGAAAAAGAATATCCTAAAGCCATTCCAGAGGTACTTTCTAACCACATAAGGGTAAAAATGCACCTCATATAAGGCTTACAGAGAGGGGAATTAACAATTGAATAGGTGTCTATTTCATATATGCATGGAAATCAGACCTGTAAGCAAGCACAGAATCAATGTATATCTAAATCAAGGAATTAGGACAAACCTGCCACACATAAATATTTATATTTTGAAATTAACATCTCAGCAATATTTACCCTAAGCTGGCCCTGGTGAAGCTGCTGGAGTGCTTGCACAGGGGAATCCTTGGCTCAGAACAGTGACACAGAGCAGCCCAAAAAAAGGACTGGCCTCCTGCCCAACCGGCTGAGGAGGCACTGCAGGAAGTACAGCTGATGTGTCCTCACTTCCACAGGGCTGGAATTCCCAGCCCAAGCTAGCAGTCAGAGCTAATGACAAGTCAGTAATTAGATATGAAGCCCTTGTGAAACACTTCCAAATAGGGCTGCTTGATACAAATGCTTGCAACAGCACAGCTAATTTAGGGAGAGATCTCTTTGCTAAGGCAACTTGGTGACACTCCCACCAACACACTTGGTACATCAAGTGCATCTATACACAGCATAACCTTATTTTCTATTCTGCATCTGATTAGATAGCCCAGGACCAGCAAGCTCATGCCAGGAAAACCTGACACTTAAAGTCAAAGAACTTGCACAAGCAGGTAAGAGATTTAAGCCCCTGCTGCTCATACTTCACCATGTGGAAGGCTTGAAAGTCTGTCATGGTGCAAAGAATTTGAGACATAGGAAGATCTTCTTCCAAATCTTTGAAGCTTTTGACCATTGGAAAAAAAAAACCAAAACACCTAATAGTTGCCTATTATAGAGGATTTCAGACTAAATTTTCCTTAATTTATAGAACAAAAGCAATATCAAGTATTTTAACTTTCCCACCTTCCAAATTAGATCCAAAATAGCCATGCTACTATTTTTCTTGTTAAGCCATTTCTCAGCAAAACTACATCTTGTCCTTAATACATGCTGGTAAGAAATAACTGTGTCTCACTTTAAGTAGGAATTTGCCAAACACCTGTTCTAGGTGCAAAGGTTCTTTCCAGAATTGTGGTACCCATACCAGTATGGTTTTACCAAAACAGACTTGTAACCCTGTATTTCGTTTCACTTGCAATATTCAGAAAAATAATCATAACCAAGGAAGTGCAACACCTTTGTGCTTGTTTCTTTCTAAACTGACAACAAATTCCTTTATCTACAACCCACAGCTTCTACATGGAACTCACATTCAGGAAAGCCAAGTTTCTTGCTATGTATAAAACACAAGGCTTCTCCATAATACAAAACAAACCCAAAAACAGAGATAGAAAGTTGCCTGTAAAACACATGATGCTTGTAAAGCAGGCATCAGTGTTTAGCTTATTAACTGAGAAGATGCTGCTGGAATTGCAAGAGCTGCCAAAACCTGAAGAGCCAGAGAGGGAGCAAAGACAGCTGTTAATATCCAAGCTGGACATGAAGCAACAGAAGAGTAACTGCTCCAAAGAGAGTCTAGTGTGGAACATGGAGCCCAGGAAGCAAAAGATAAACACATGGAAAAATGACTTAACATGAGACAGATGTCTTAAGGCAAGAAAAAAAAAAATACAGCAGAAAACTATACAGCTGCCTTGGACAGAAAGTCAATTTAAGCAGTAAAAAAGGAAAAAAAAAAAAACCAAAACATTTTAGGTCTCTTTTCTGCTTCTACATTGCAAGGAGATAAACCACAGCAGTCAAAGGTCTTTCAAAGCATTTTAACAGCAATGGCAGCAGGTGCTAAGAGAGACGCATTTTAAAGAGACTGCTTTATCTCACAATACCACACGAACGTGATTAAATGATGAACTGATCAGAAAAGCTTTGGATTTGAGCAGACACTGTAATGTTAAGTACAGAACAGGCTTAGTTGCAGAAATCAAATATTTAGGAACACAGAACTTTGTTAAAAGAGAACCAAGGATGTCTGATTTCTTGTTTCTGACCTCTGGGTCCTTACCTGGCCTGTTTGTGGCAGCCATAATGAAAACCTGCTGCCGATTCTGCAGCCCGTCCATCTCGGTGAGGAGCTGGTTCACCACCCGCACGCTGGCTCCTGACTTTGGAAGGGGAAATTTGTCAACGCATTTCCAAACAAATCAAAGAAACAGCGGGAACGTGAATATTTCAAGGTAAAAGGAACAAAAGATCTACTAACTCCCTGCATGGAAATATTATTGAAAAGAAATTCTTTTTCACACTTTCAATGGAGCTGCATTGTGGATTCCTTCTCTCATACTCTCAGTACATCTCCATCCCAAATTCATGCTAGCTACACACTTCCCATGTATTTTAACACATAGCAAACCTTTTCTTTCCCATCAAAACTAAAGGACTCACTTAAAGGAGTACATAAAAATATTTGCACTAGTCATTCTGATATCTACCTCAACAAGAAGACATAAAATTTCTCAATATTCAGCTTTTTGAGGGAAAAGAGTTCTTAAATATTGAAACCTCTGAAACAACATTTTAAGCAGGTGAGCTACTGAGAGGTAAACAGTAATTCCATAGTAGTGACATCCTATAAACAAACTTAATAGCTTAATATCCGTGATATTTTTGCCTCTGACAAGGGGGAGAGAAATGATGCATCTGACTCCATCTTATCAGAAGGCTAATTAATTACTTTATTATGCCATATTATTCTCTATTATATTACACTATACTACATTACATCTAAACTGAACCCGCCAAGCACTGCACTCTGCACACAACTGCACAGAACTCGTGGCTGTCAGCCAACAGTCCTGACACACACATACACACACTTGGCCCTGATAGGCCAAGGAAACAAAACACCATTGCTTTGGGTAAACAATCTCCATATTGCATTCTACTTTGGCACAAACACAGGCACAGCAAATGATAAGAATTGTTTTTCCTCTCTCTGAGGTTCAGAAAATGTGAAATCCAGAAATATTCTTGGGAAGAATTGTGCCTTGCTTTTCTCTGTGAAGAGAAATGTGGCTACAGCTCAACCTGAATTTCTCTGGGTATTTTTTTTCATATATGGATATGAAAAAAAGCTTTAAGCTTCATAAAACTTGACTGACATTATTTCCCTCAAATAAAAGCCTAGCGGACTGCCTTTCTTGGG
This sequence comes from Euphonia xanthogaster, assembly GCA_034509185.1. Lineage (NCBI taxonomy): Eukaryota > Metazoa > Chordata > Aves > Passeriformes > Fringillidae > Euphonia > Euphonia xanthogaster. Next base: position 7,514,795 of record JAYDZK010000169.1, read on the forward strand.
AAATACTGGGGTAATACTTAGGAAATACCCTTCTGGGTACTTCTGTTGCCTGCCATGTCCCAAAAGCTGTAACAGAGTATTTATTTGTGGAGATATCTCAAGGCAGACTCACCTCACGGTCAGATCTCCGAGGGCACAAAGCATCAACTTCATCAAAGAAAATCACACAGGGGGCTGAATTCCGGGCCCGCTGGAACACCTGGCGTACAGCACGCTCACTCTCACCCACGTACTGAAAAAGCAAGAGAAACAACACTGAAACAGTGTAAGGCACAAAGATTTTGCTTGGGAAAACAAAAAAAATCAATAGTTATAAACGCTATTTAAGGTACTTTGCAAGGGAGAATTGCAATCTGTTTTTTCTGACAACAGTCTCTTGTCTCTGGTTCCTTACTGGTCATGATTTACACGGGAACTGTCACTAGTTGACTTTTGACCATTCAGAGTTTAACAGAATTCCTTTTTTCTGGGCAAGAACTATAACTTGCCATCATTTTGGTGATGAGAATTAACAAATAAGTCTTAATTAAGGACCCTGTTGTTCAGCTGTTCAAAAACAAACCCAGTGAGCAATGTGAACATAATGAAACCTCTGAAGTTCATAGAGTTGTTGGCTGAAGACAGGGGCTTGGTGGTAGGGAACTGAAAAGTCAGCCAGAATTTCACTTTGAATGCTGAATTGTGGGAACAGGGGCTATGAAGTTGTAAATGCAAACACTTAACTTTTTCCAAACAAACATGTTTTGATTCAATTTATATGTTAACAGTCTCTGAACCACAGCCAACCATTTTCTCTGTATTCCAGAAGATGTTGGGCTCCTCATTAACTTAAGTGCTGCATTTCCTGCCTGTATCAGTACTTGAAGCAGACATATAAAAACATTTGGAAGAGATCAATCAAATCCAGTATGTGGGTTTCAGCTTCCACACTACTGATAATGGCCTCACCACATGGGAGCTGCAGCCACTCAGTTCCAACACCTTCTCTTGACTTTGAAAGGGACTCAAGTTACGTCACAGCACTCCTAAGTCCAGTGCTTTGAAAATTTGAACTACAGCACTTTTATCTGTTGACATTTAAAATCTCCATGCTATAGAAAAGCAGTGATGTATGTAGTTGGTCATTTAGAAACCCTACTTCAAGTCAAGAAGGGTTACCTGCCACGTAATTTAAACTAAAATAAATATTTAAGCTGCACATGTGACTTTTTTTCTTTTCACATGAACAACTTCACTGCTAAAAACTTTAAGGAGGGGTTAAATAAGGATATTTCAGCTGCACCAGTACCAGTTGTGTAATTATCAGGAATTTTGCTTGCCCCACATTTTGGACAAGAATTCCATAAATAACAAAAGCCCCATGATTAGCACATACCATATTTAGCAGCTCAGGACCTTTCACAGATATGAAGTTCAGTCCAGACTCATTTGCCACAGCCTGCAGAAAAGGTAAAGCCAGATAGATATAGATAAAGATATAAATACAGATATAAACCAAACATTTATCACATCTGCTTGGGTTCTGTCCATGGAGTAATAAACAAATTTAAGGGGAGGAACATATAGTCAGCAACTGTTTGCAAAATATAGAAAACAGAACAAAGTATAATTATATGCCATTAAGAGTGGGAGGGGAGCAGGGACTTTAGCAATGTAGTCTCTCTCATGAGGCAGTTCCAGACTCACACCCCACCCACCATAGTAGCTGAAGAATGTCTAATAACTATGGGAGGTAAAGAGATATTCAACTCCATAAGAGCACCTGAAGACAAAATGAGAAACAATCTGAAATTTGAATGATTATCTGCATTTACATGGAGATGTGCTAAGAACTGAAATGCTCAAGAAGCAAAACAGAAGCATTTTCAGTAAAAGTTCCAGAGTACTCCCAAACACATAATTTAGTTACAGTAAAATATTCCATAGAGTGGTTATCCAATAGAGTTTGTTCTCATCTTCGCTACTTCTTTAATCAACTTCATTTCTTCAAGTTTTGCAGGAATTTCCACTCCATTCAAGCAAAGTTGTAACTTCATGCAAGAAAAATCAAACAACTTCAGCACAAAGACCTAAATTTAGATTTCTGATGAAATGTGGTGCAAAAAGCCAACTTCTTGCACTATGATCCAGACTAATCCTACAAAAACATCCATTTCAAGAGGATTCTCCAGTGCTTTTAATGATGTTTAGAAAATGCATTACCTTAGCTAACAGTGTTTTGCCACACCCTGGAGGCCCTGCAAGCAGGACACCAGCTGGAGTAGTCAGGCCCAGAGCTTTGAACTGCTCTGGGTTTCTCACAGGTGCCTAAAAAAGAAATTATCATTGTTACCTCTGGCATAAAGAAAACATGAAACCTTTCGTTTTGGTTACAGCTGGATGAAAAACATTTCATGGCAAGTTCTTTATTCCCATTATTTTTAGACTAAAAGAATAAATATTCAATCAGCACCTCAGTATCTTCCACTGCTAATTACCCCTAAATGGGATAAATAGCCTTATTCAGAGGCAAAGATTTTATTCACCAAAGCTCCCTAAAGGTGTTAATGTTAAGTTTCCCTCTGATGGGCAGCAAGATTGCTAAGCTCCCATTTAAGTAGCCCCCAATTCTTTGTGTGGTAGTTGCATAACCAAGGTTGTTGGTACACAACTTCTAGAATACTTAAAGATTGAGCAATACAAAGACACTGAAAGCATGAATACAAAAAGCAAAATATTAAATACAAACGGCAGACTTGAAACGAATTCTGAAGTAAATTATACAAGCTTGACTGTTTTAAATAAAGATATTGTGTCACAGTCATATTCTCTGAAAAACCCCTTCACCCAGGATTTTGCTCCTGGGAAGCTGAGAAGTCTCAGAGAAAAAGGAAAACAATTCTTATCTCATTTGTTTCTCCTGTGTTGTGCTCACATGTGGAATGTGTTTGGAGATTGTTTCATTGGTTTCATGTGAATTGTTTTGATTTACTGGCCAATCAGGGTCAAGACTCTGGAAAGAGTCACGAGTTTTCATTCTTATCTTTTTACCCTTCTGTAAGTATCCTTTCTGTATCCTTTAGTATAGTTTAGTTTAGTATTCTTTAATATAATATAGTGTCATAAAATAATAAATTAGCCTTCAGAGAACATGGAGTCAGATTTATCATTCCCTCCTGCCATGGAGCACCCCACAAATACAATAATTGCAGAATACCCCTATATCTTAAATAAATATTAAAAATAAACCTGCACAAGGGGGAGTGCAAAAGCCCTTTGGAAGGAAGGTTGGGACATACCAATATTGCCATAGTCAGCTCCTCCCGAACATCCTCCAGGGCTCCAATGTCTGCCCATGTCACATCAGGGACTGTGACAAAGCCTTCTCTCTTGGCAGAGGGCTGCACTGATGACAGTGCAACAATAAAATCATTCATCTCAATGCACAGCTTCTGCAGCTGCTCCTCAGGCAAGGGGGCTTGCTCCTTCAGCAAATCCAAAAGTCTCTCTAATTCATCCTTAACATACATGGAAAGGGAGAGAAAAAGATTATGCAACTGGGTAAGACTTCCAGAACCATTTAAAGGGCTTTTTCAAAGCCACACTTCAACTATCAATCACATTACTATATACAATGCATGTAAAATATATAAATTACTATAAATGACATAAATGTTTCAGGGGAGCTCTGTATACATCTAACAGGTCTGAAGGCACTGAGCTGAGCTTAAAATCTCGATTTAGATGCTACAGAAAATGAGCTAGCACATGTATTTTTCCTTCCAGTTGCTGGAAGGCAAAATACATGTTTTTTTGCCTTCCTACTGCTTCTCCCACATTGACTAGGACAAAGGTATTTCCATGCTGAAGTTTCCAAAATATGTATTATTTATACGTATTAATTCTGCTTTTAACAAGAAACTGCTTTCAAGAGAAAGTGAAAAACTGCTGGACAGCACAATTCCAACAATTTGCAGAATATTCAGTTCTGTATAAACTGTTAAAACTCTTAACACACTTGTAGAACATACACTTGGATTTAACACCACTGAATTTTAACACCATTTCCTCAGCCTGGTCAGACCTGGTTCTGCAATCAGGCCCTGATAAAGTTTGGGCAAACAGGACAGAAATGAAGGGCAATGCTTTTCTGCACTGCCCCAGGTTGCAGACCACAGTGACCAAGGGAGGTACTTCCAATCAGTTCCATACGGGGAATTGAGAAAATATTCCATCAAAGAACTTTAGATCTTCATAACATAAATGCTTTCCCATTCTAATACAGAAAGGCAGTATCAAAGCAAATTGGTATTGTGCTACAAATAGAACTGCTTCAGGATTTTCATTATAAAATAGAGGGAGAAAAAAATAAATGTAAAAACTCTGTTAAGTTTCAACGTTTTTCCTACAGGAGTAGAAAGAAAAAGTATCACTTCCTATCAATTTCAGCTAGGACAGCTCTACAACTGACCACAAAGAAATACAAGTGCTTAGAATGCCTGATACTCCTTTGAAGTCCTCCCTCCTCCTCTTAACAGAGCCATTGAGAGAACCTCTAAAATAGCCAAGACCACTGGGTTTGTTTACTTGAATTGTGTGAATGATTTTTAAAGGTTTTGTATGTTTATTTTCCCATTATAAACATAATACAAGGGTTTTAATGACAATACCCTGTATTAGACTATGTCAACCTCCTGCCAGCTATCAAAACATGGCTTTGTTAGGATTAGACTTCCTCATTCTCAATGACCCCTCTGATCATGGTGATGTTGATAAAAGCTGCAGCTACCTGCCCCTCCCCACTTTCTTCTGGCTACAGCAGGCCCCAGGAAGCTCTGGGAGGTATAAGCACCGTGCTTATGTTACACTAATACAAAGGCTTACTACAGCTTTTTATACTGATTCCTGTCATCACAGCACCACTGCTCTCTGACAGCCCTCCTGAAAACAGAACCTGAGCTCAATGTGCATTTCAGCCCACTTATCTGCAGACAAATCTTTAGGAGGCCAGCACATAATGGAGGCACAGACAGACTCCAAACTTTGAGCAGCAGGACCAAGGATTTCTATATAAAGTTGTTCTGCTTCACTAACCTTCATGTTACTTAGGCCAGAGAATAATTCTGGCACTTGAAAGACTATTTTCTGCAACAGAGATCCAGCTGTGCTGCACTTTCACAGCTTCTCTCCTCCTCAAATCTGCTACAGGTACTAGACACCAGGTGTGATTTACCCCAAGTAATCACATAGCTGGAAGGCAAACAAAGGCTGCATAAATACTTCTAGACTTTGGCTTACTGTAACTCTACCAGGTCAGGGAAGAGCCCCAGGCATAATCACAGACATTTCACTGTGGGCACAGCAAACAGCTGGTGCAAAATACTCAATTCAAGTCTGATACTTTTAAAATTCTGTTACAGTCAATACACTTCTGAAGAGAGATACAGCCACTCTTAGAAACTCTGCTCTGTTAAGAAGACAAAACAGCACAGCACAAAAAAAAACAAAAAAATCCCAGGGTAAAACCACACATTGTATAAAACATGAACATAATTTTTAGGAGGACTGGGGTTTGGGATCCATTTTTCCAGGCCCCTTATATGGGTCATTAGGAGTTATGTGTCACTGTCATATTTTCTGAAAAATCCTCTTTGCCCAGGATTCTTCTCCTGGGAAGTTGAAAAGCCTCAGAGAAAAAGAAAATAATTATCTAATTTGCTTCTCCTGTGTTTTGCTGCTTTGGAATGTAGTTGGAGATTGTTTTCCAACATGTGAATTGTTTTAACTTAACAACCAATCACCATCCAGCTGTGTCAGGACTCTGGAAGGGGTCAAGCATTTTCAATATCATTCTTGTTAAGCCTTCTGTAAGTATCCTTTCTCTATTCTTTAGTATAGTTTAGTATAGCATTCTTTAATATAATATAGTATCATAAAATAATAAATCACCCTTCTGAGAACATGGAATCAGATTCTCAATTCCTCCTTCATCCTGGGGACCCTGAAAATACCACAGTTATGCTCCTGCCTTAGAAGGTGCCATTTCTAAATCTAAATTTAATATTAGGTTGGCTGTGGATGTTTGAGAATTTACGAATAATGACTTTCATAACTCTAAAATGGCTCAACTCCTCACATGTTAAAAACACACCCTTCAAGGAACACATACCTTAGGTGGAAGTTCCGGTTGATTGGTGACCCCTTCCTCCAGGATGTCTGCTCCTATCCCTGGGCCTCCTTCAGCTGTGCTCCCCCCAGAGTGTGTGTGCTTCCTGCCGTGCTCCTCAGGTGTTATCAGGACCCTGCTGACTGTGCCCATGGCTGCCTCCCTGCACAGGGCCATCAGGTCAGCCCCCACGTAGCCCGGAGTCAGCCGCGCCAAGTGGCGGAACTCAAACGACTCCGGGAGCTTCAGCTTGCGACACAAAGTCTGAAGAATTCTGATCAAGTAAGGGGAAAAAAAAAAGAAATATAAAGCAGGAGAAAAAGCTGTTACTTTTTTTTTTCTTCACATAAAAGCAAACAGCATTTAATGTCTCTCTCAGTCTTCATGAACTGAAGTAGCACAATGGGAAGTTTTTGCTCAAGTGGGAAGTAACCAACACTGAAACCCACAGAACTGTGCTATAAGCTTCCTGTCACTTCTTAAACAAAAACCAACAGCCTCAACCAGGCATTGCTAATCAGTAGTTTTGGTGAATTAAGTATTACAGGTCACCTTTCAACTCTAATATTAACAACTGACAGGGTAGGTATCAGTGTACCACGGAGATGCACTCGAGTTATCCACTGATACATTTAACCTTGTACTCCTAACAACCGAAGGCTGCAGTGGCTGTTCCATGCCACTTCCTAGAAATTAATTTATTGAAGAACATCTACAACAAGAAGCAAATTAAATCATACTGTGTGAGGGGCTCTGGTTTAATCTTCATTATCTTTACCTGACCACTGAAAGCAGAATACAAGAATACAATAGCAAAGCATCACTTCATTGGGAAAACATTTTTAAAAGGCAGCACAAACCAAAGAAGTCCAGATCAGTAACATACTTCTAGTTCCAATAAAAACTAGTTCAAATTATTTCTAGATCAAATAATGTAGCTACAGAAAAGTTATGAAAAAACCAAGTGATTAAACTCTTCAAAACTCTAAAATAGTAATATATTCCATCTGCTTCCCTCCCCACTAGCAAGTTCCATCATCTCCTTTCAATCTTTATTAGGGATAATAGCCTGTTTCTCAAGATTTTTCCAACCTGTCTGACAAGAGCTGTAGTTAATAGATCGAGCTGAAGTGTAAACAGTTCTGGACTAAAAATGGCTCATTCTGAATCTGGACAAGAAAACACCAGGTAAAGCAAGATCTCCAGGTACACCTTCCCATCTCACTCCACCCCCTAAGGCTGCAGAACCACAACTCAGCAGCTCAAATCTTGCCTTCAGCACGACTCACCCTGTAAATCAGCACACTCTGAGGACTTGTAAGGTCCATGCAAACACTCCATTTTAAAATAAAGGAACAAGTCAACACCACCATGCCTTCCACAAAACACAACAGAAAGCAGGAGGAGGGAAGAATTTAAAAAAGAAAACCATCAGTCCCTGTAAGCCTACACCTCCAGGAACACAAATACAACCAAACAATAATATGAATGCCTGTGACTCCACTCCAACCTGTGAACAATCTTTACACACCACCATGGCTCTGTCATCCACAACTCCTGTCCTTCAACACTGTGCTATTTCAGGGAATATCATCATTTTAACATGGAAAACTGTTAAAATGATGATATTCATTCCTAGGAATCATCAGAGAACCACAACTCCCCTCAGGTGACCCAGGGGTTCTACCTCTAACCACCTGCATGTCTTGCCCACAGCCAAGAGGAACACAATTACTACAGGGCAGCAAATCTGGAGGAAGAAGGGAGGGAAGAGAAAAAAATAAAAGACAAAGGGGGAATAATGGCCTGAGTGCTGACAATGCAAAGTGGGCAATACTGCAAGCAGAAGTGTTTGCCTCTTCAACTTAGAGATAATATTACTTGAGAATAAGAAACTTGTCCTTTAACCTTTCTTTCCTTTCCATAACAAGATAAGCTATAAGTTTTTCTAACTTCCCTTCCCATGTTTTTTGCTGTTGAGGAAATGAGTAGAAGTTCCTTTTTAACTAAAAATGCAAAAATTGATTTATTTCTTGTAACTTAGTCTGATAGTCATAGATCTTTGGAGTAAAAAGGGACAGTTACACAACACAGGATGACTGCAGCTCAGCGTAATGCCAGACTGGTGTGTTTCCACGAAGAATGGAACAATCCAGGCCTGTTGCTTCAGGTACAAACAGGCTTAATTTATGTTCCTAATTTAATAGTTACATAGGGAGCACCAAAGACACAATGTCAACTTCCTGAACATGAGAAAAGATACATTTGATTCCATCATCTGTACTGTTAAGGCTCTAGGAAAGCCATTAACAGTTAAAAGCAGATCTGTACACAATAAAGGAAATTACTCCAAATGCAGGCACAGCTAACAAGACAAATAGGTGCCCACTTAATGTCTTCTGCAACTTTTCAGTGTGTGCTGACCCACAGGTGTGCACAGGTACAAACAGAACTAAACACAATAAAGTACTTTTCCTTAATTTGTATGTTAACCTACACCTTATTTTCTTATCAATGCATCAAAAAGGAAGTTTAACTTCACAACACATACTTCTCTCTTGCCTCTTCATCTGGGATCCCTAGACAAATTTCTCTGTCAAATCTCCCAGCTCTCCTCAGTGCAGGGTCCAGGGAGTCAGGTCTGTTTGTTGCTCCAATAACAAGGACCTGAGTAGTGGCAGCCACATTATTCAAGTCTAAGGGAAAGAAGGAATGAAGTCAGTACACATACTCACTGCCCAAACTTCATTCCCATATCTGTGGGACTCTGTTTCTGCAGCACATGACAGTAGTCAGCAGAGATAAACTAATCAGTCAGACTGAACTGCTGTTTTTCTCTGCCTCTATTACCTAAACCTTGTATTTTGCACAATCAAGCAAAATTTTAAAAATGAACAGATTCATTAATTATTAATAAATGTAACAGGTTCCCCCATTATTTCTGTTTATACAACAGACAGGCTTATATAATGCTGTACAGACCACTGTGAAAATATTTTGGTAACACCCCTTCATATTTATTATGATCTTCCCACCACTCCCCAGGCAAACTGTGTCAAAACAAGAAAACTTATTGCCACTATCTCCTCTCAAGGAAGCACAAGTCACTTCTGAAGGGAAACAGACAGTGAGCCTGATAATTCTAATCTGCTTTTAGCACAGCTCTTCCTGAAACTCACCATCCATACAAGTCAGGAACTGAGCTACAATCCTCCTCTCCATGTCCTTGGATGCGACCTCTCTCTTCGGGGTGATGGCATCGATCTCGTCAATGAACAGGACACAAGGAGCACTGGACTAAGGAACAAGGGAAATTCATAATTACAAAATCACACTGACAGAGTCTATTACAACAAAGAGATGTTTCAGGTTTTCTGATCTGTGACTCTTAGTGGAAATCTGCCGTACAATCAAGTCCTGGAATAATTCTGTTGTTCTTGCTGACAATCTGGAGAGCCACCAGATTATGAAACTTCACTGATCTGAAGCTATGGAATAATTAAGGCATGAGACCTTAAATTTTAGACAGTCTCTAAACACTGTCTAAAACTTAAATATACCCCTATGTTGTATTATGCTTTCCCTAAATATTCCATTGTGACTGCCTGCTGAAGTCCATAAACGAAAATCACACAAGAAAGGTCTGGTTGGGTTTGTTGTTTGTTTTGTTAGTGACATTAGAGCTGTGGAATTTCAAGAGTAGCATTATTGACACACAGAATGAAACAAAAGGAGCAGTAGGTGGTCATGGAACTTCAACACTACTACAGAGCCCCACCATGTTCAAAGAGTAAAAATGAGCAGTGAGAAACTCCCAGAGGTGCTCTAAAATTCCATTAACTTTATCAAAAGCCAACAACAATACAGATTAATAATTAGTGTAACTAATATTACAGTGCTTAGCTGATGCAAGATCATTAATATTCCCATAAAGCACTAGCATTGCAAAGGGATACTGTGAAAAATGTGTATTTTATGATTGGCTTTTCCCAAATATTAAAATGAATATTATATGTGTTATGTTAAAAGATATGCTGTATTAATTTTTTTAAGTAGTGTGGTAAATAGAGATTTAGGTTATAACATAATGTTAAAATAGCAACTATGCTATGTAAGATACTTTTTTAAAGAAAGGAATGAGGTACTCCCACCGAGATAGCAGCCACAGGACACCTAAATCTTTCAGAGAAAGAGAATTTCTTGCTCCATTATCAGGAGAAACGAACTTCTTCCCGCCTCGCTCAGCCCTGAGGATGGCATCAGGATTAGGAGGAAGAAGCTGACACTGACCAGACAGAATCCTGTGTTTGGATGGAATTGATGCATCATGGATGAGGTGTGTGAATATGCAACAGGCTGTTGCTTTGAAGGGTTAATCCTCTGTTAACGTGAGTCCTTTTTCGGGCTTATTTTGCCCAGAAAGAGGTACCTGGACTGTCCGTAACTCTTTGTTTTTATTGTCTCATGTTGTCCTAATCCTAATTGTCCAAATTTTATTACTCTAATTATATTACTCTTTCTATAACCATTTTATTACTATTAAACTTTAAAAATTTTAGAAACAAGGGATTGGCGTTTTTCACATCAGGGGAGGCAGGCGTGTTCTGGGGGCAGGCAAAGGCAGCAGGCGAGCTGCCCAGCTCAGCTGTCACTGTCATATTTTCTGAACAATCCTCTTTGCCCAGGATTCTTCTCCTGGGAAGCTGAGAAGCCTCAGAGAAAAAGGAAAACAATAATTATCTGATTTGCTTCTCCTGTGTTTGCTCCTTTGGAGTGTGGTTGGACATTGTTTACCCACAGGCGATTGTTCCATTGCTTTCATGTGAATTATTTTGACTTAATGACCAAACAGGGCCAAGTTAGGGGCTCTGGAAAGAGTCAGGAGTTTTCATTGTTTTGGAGTGCTGGTTGAAGAATGGCTGGTCTGGAGAAAATGTAGAATTGTAATGAGAAAAAACTATAATTGTAATGAGAAAAAAAAAGGATACTTCTGCAAGTATCCTTTCTATATCCTTTATTATAGTTTAGTTTATTATTCTTTAATATAATACAGCATCATAAAATAATAAATTAGCCTTCTGAGAACATGGAGTCAGATCCATCATTCCTCCCTGCCAGGGGGCACCCCACAAATACAGTAGTGAGGGTCTTTGGGGTCCCTTCCAGCCCCAACCACTCTGCATTCCATAAGGAAAAAAAGCCAGCCCAGGTGATCCCCACAGAGCCCAGGAGCCAGCAGCAGGGTGGGACATCCAGGGTTTTCCAGGGGCTGCTGCAGTAATTCTGGGTTGATGGGAGACAAAGGGCAGCTGTGAAATGCTCGGGATAAGTGCCTGGAATGCCAGGCTGAGCTTTCATCTCACACAGATAAGGCCAGGCTTTTGGTGGCAGACTGGACACAAGATTGGCTAAAACTGACATTTCACTTCCTTTTCAATCACAGCACCTTGCTGGGAGTGTTCAGACTGTGGAATATGGAATAATGTACAATATTGAAGGAAAGTGGGTGGTTTCTCTTTCTTACTCTTCTTTTCAAGTGGAAGTAATGACTTAAAATAGAATTAATTAAAAAAAAATAAAGGAAGAAATATTCCCCGTGCTGCATCCTTTGAAAATTATATCTTGGGACTTAACAAAACACAGGATTAACTTCAGGCTCAGTATTTTAGAATTTAATTAAATTTGGCTTCAGGAAAAGGTAGGGATCAGCCTCTGGGGCATAGGCAGGTAGTGCTTTAAAACTTGCACTGCAAAAAGCTTGAAATGTGTGTTTGTCACAGAACTGGATTGGAAAAGAGCTTTAAAGCCCACCCAGTGCCATGGGCAGGGACACCTTCCACTGCCCCAGGCTGCTCCAGCCTGGCTTTGAGCACTTCCAGGGATGGGAATGCTGAGATTTGGGATAATCCTGGGATTGAGCAGCCCCCCTCCCAGCAGGGTGTCCCTGGGGCACCTCCAGCATTCCAGTGCAGTGCTCATGGAGAGCAGGGATGCCTCTCCTAATGAACAATCCCACTTCCCTGAGGGGTTAAATTGTTAAATGAGCTTACCCAACTTCCTGCACAGAGTGTTTTCAAATGTGTTTTATTCCTGCAATAGTGGCAGATGCTGAAATCTGTGGGGAGGAGCTCAATAAAATGCTGCCAGCCTGGGAGTTTATTATTTATGGCATTTTTGAAGGTTTTCATCTTTCTGGAGCCTGGAAGCAGATGGGTTTCTAACATTTGATTTCCCTGGATCCTAATTAAAGCTGGAAATGTTGATGTTAAGAAATTAAGTGACCATTACTTAATTTTTCTCCCATTAAGATTTTTTTTTAAAAATCTTTTCACTCTTTTCCAGACTGTGCTGACTTGTTTTAGTTTCCAGCATCTCGATCATGTTTTCTACATCTCCTTCCTATTTTCTGCTGCCTGTAACTGCTCAGCTCCTGTGAGCTGCTCCCAGTGCTTCCAGAACTGATCTGCTGCCCTTTGATAGCAGCTCTCCAAACAAGAGCTCATGTCAGAACTCATGGAGATCTACATCTCAGGCACTGGGAATGCAGCTGAAATACTTAAAGTGAAGAAATTGAAACAAAAACCTTCCTCTTCCCAGTGCTTAGCCTGGCTGTTTACCTTTGGCTGCCCAGAGCAGCTCTGGGCATTGTTTGGATGGTGGAATATTGGAGGCTCAGGATAAATATTTAGAAGTTTCTGGATGTACACAGAGTTTTCAGCTGGGAAGAAGGGGAATCTGTGCAAGCAGAGGCTCTGGGATGTGTCCCTGGTGTTGCATCCCTTTGAGATCTGGGTGCTGATGTTCCCATCCCAGTCCTGCAGAAACACAGGCAGGGGAAGGAAAACAGCAAATAAAATTTAACCTGCTAAGAATGAGCCCAATCTGGGCAACTTGCAAACAGCCCGAGGAGTGTGCAGGGAGTACCCTGGCTGCTGCTTGAGTGGATTGTTCCCTACACTCCAGCTGATTTTCCCAATTCCCACGGGCTGTGTGCTGGCCATGCCCTGTTCCAGGTGCTGCTCCCAGGTGAGCTCCCCACCAGGACCCCACCCCAGGGATGCCCTGGGGCTGAGCCCGGAGCTCCTCCCGAGCCATCTGCAGCAGATTAACTCCCACGGGCTCCTGGCAATCTCCCCTTGCTGTGCCCTCCCAGCATCACTCACAGCCCCAGTCTGTGCCCTCCAGACTGACCTCACCTCAGCTGAACTCCCAGCTCTGGCTGAGTTTACCCGGATTTCCCAATGAATTCCCTCCATATGGTGCTTCCTCCACAGCCCCAGCACCAAGAAACTGCTCACAGGTGCAGGGAGCTCACTCTGAGCCTTTTCCCACCATCCCTGTGACCCCAGTGAACATTTTTATTGACTATTTTTATTTTTCTCTCTGCAGCTCTTGGCTGTTTGCTGACTTCCACTATTTTTTTTTTTTCCTTTTTGTAGCTGCAGACTCAGGGGCTCTCCTTACTAACACAGAAAATCGAATAATGGCTTAGGTCAGAAATATTCCATTTTATAACCTTTGCAAATCCTCTTTGCTCGTGGGTTTTATGGGATAAGTTAATGCTTTACTGAGAAATGGTCTCAAAGCAGGCCCATTAAATAGTGCTTGGTTTTGACCTGTGGCATTGTTAAGTCAAGAGTTTTCCAGCTTTTCCTGCACACATGTCAGGATTTCCATCAGCTTTGTGTTTCCATCTGTTTGGGTCTGTCAGGGAGGCAGCTGAAGGACTTTCAGGAATTGTGCAAATCCAGGGCACTGGGAATATTTCTCTGTCTGCTCTGGGGTGCCCTGACCCCCAGGGGAGCTCTGACTTTCACCCTCACTCATGGAGAAAGTTTCCCAGACTCCAAGACAGACTGGAACCCACAAAAGTGTGAAATGGATTACAGAGAGCAGTGCAGGTGTGTCACTGGGTGAGAAATTGAGGTGTTGGGATTTTTAGTGTGCTGTGGATGGGAGCAGGATGGAGGGCACAGGGTGCTGTCCTGGGCTTCTTCTTCAGGCTTCTTCTTCCTCCTTCTCCATGGGTTTGGGTGGCATTTTGTACTTGGGCAGAAAAGTCCCCATTGGGGCTTTTTGGGATCAGTTATTGGGTTAAAAAGGAAAATAATCCAGCTGTCAGCTCTTAATTGGACAGTTCAGTCTTAAAAGTCCTTGGAACAAGAGACTGTTGGCCATTTTGTGCCTTGCTGCCCAGCTCACAGCAGTGAGACTGTTTCACTGATAAGAAATAACAAACACCTGAGTCCAAACATGAACTGCCATCTCAAGTGCCTTCACTCCAGACCCAGAGAAACTGGTAAGGAATGAGATCCAGCTCTTCTCTGGGCTCTGCCCAGCTGAGCTGGGATCACCTGGAGCAGGATCCAGCCCATGGTGGGCAGAGCAGGCAGCTGCTGCTGTCTGGGGTTGTGGGGTGGCTCTTCCCTCATTTCCTGGTGTCTGGATTCCCTTTCCTCTCCAGAGGTGTTGGCACCTGAACTGGAAAGTCAGGCTGGAGTGTTTTGCATCCCGATGTCCCATCTGTGGGAAGCCATTTCCTGATCCCCTCCCCAGCTCTCTGGAGGCCTTTGAGTCATGGCAGGGGCTCTGAGCTCTCCCGGGAGCCTTCTCCTCTCCAGGCTGAGCAATCCCAGCCCTCACTGATCCCTGCTCCCCAGACAGGGACTGGGGGCAGACTCTGAGCTCCTTAAGGAGGATGAAGCTGTGTGTGAGGATAAGGATCAGCTGCTCCATGGAAATGAGCACAGGGCAATGGGAATTATGATACCCACGGCAGGAGAAGGGCCTGGAGTGCTTAAAATGCCTTTATCCAGCTGCCAGGCAACCCCAGCTGGGGATTATGGAGAGGTGTCACAGGAATCTGAAGTGTAATTCCAGGGATTGTGAATGGATCCACATCTGTCAGTGGTGCTGCCCTGGAGCTGGAGCCTTCCCACGGGGAACATTTCCAAGCGGAGTTTTCCTACAAGGAATTCTTTCATTTCCAAAGGGGGCAGAGGCAGCTGCAGGTCAGGGCTGTGCCAAGGCTGGAGAGGAAGGAGAGGGGCTGGGGGCACAGAGGCAGGAGGACACTCAAATTGTTCTTGCTGCTCTGGCATTGCAGTAGGATTTATAACCACTAATAATCACAGGGCTGGGTTTTTAAATAAAGGTTCTGTGTGTCAGACAGTGTAATTTGGTGATTGCTGAGGAGAAAGCAGCAGTGGGGAAGAGAGCAGAGCACGCCCCCTGTGCCCTGGGAGCACGAGCTCTGTCAGCACCACCTTCACGTCCCAGGATCTGTGCCTGTCTCTGTGCCAGCTCCTGATCACTTCTCATTTCCATTCCCACTGGGTTTGTTCTTGCAGCACTTCTCCTATTCCCTTCCTTCCTGCAAAGCAGAACAGAAATGCTACTGTACCCTTGGAGTTTTGGGAAACAGGAATTTGGGTAAATGTGGAATTAAAGCAGAATGAATTTCTTTTCCCTTAAATGTTATGTTAACATTTCATTTATTTCTATATAGCACCTAATGGACTCCTAGTAGAGATGAATGGGTTTCCTGGGAAGACTGTTTTGATCCAGTTTATTGACAGAAACTGGAATCATTAGAGATGCCTCTTTTAACTTCTGGGCTGGAATTAAAATTAAATGATCAGTGCATTGGCCAGTTAAGAGAAGACATTTGCAAGTTTGGTTGTTGCACTCAGTGTAGCTGGAAGACACAGGGTGGTGAGGGCAGTTAAATGTGATGAGAAATGGACATTTCCATCCTGGTGATGAACCTGGGAAATGAACACCCCAATCTGGAGTTCAATGACACTGCTGAGGGCTGAGTGGGGATGTTCTCCCTGGCCATGGAGCAGCATCCAGAGGGAAAGCTGCTCCAACAGGGGCTGATTTGGGCTTTTATTCAGCAATTCAGCCGAAAGGGGCTATTAAGTGTTATCACTTGGGCCTGAAATGAGTGCCAGTTCAACTAGCAGGGAGTGAATTAAATTGGATTGCAGTAATGCACATAAAAAGCCCCCGTAAAACCAAAAGTTAAATGCCCTTTTATTGGGGTGAGGGCTGTTAGTTTTGTGGAGAGAAGTGTGAAATCCTGCAGAACAGCAGGTGCAGTTTCCCTGCAGCCAGGCCCTGGGGGTGCCCAGCCCTGGCAGCACCAATCCCATGGGAGCTGGGCTCTGGCTCCCCCAAATTCTGTGTTTGTGCCCAGGAAGGTGCAGAAGGACTGGCTGGTTTGTGTTGGGCTGGGCACTTGGAATCTCTGCTTTGGGATGGGAGGGACTGTCACTGTCATATTTTCTGAAAAATCCTCTTTGCCCAGGATTTTCTCCTGGGAAGCTGAGAAGCCTCAGCTCCTCCTGTGTTTGCTGCTCTGGAGATTGTTTATCCAAGATGTGAATTGTTTTAACTCAATGGCCAATCATGGCCAGCTGTGCCCAGGCTCTGAGGAGACATGAGTTTTTAGTATTCATTCTTGTTAAGCCTTCTGTCTGTATCCTTTCTCTTTCTTTAGTAGTTTTACTATAGCATGATGTGATATAATAATATGAATATAATATAATACTATGAATATAATCTATAATATAATATAATATAATATAATATAATATAATATAATATAATATAA
>JAYDZK010000169.1:7541357-7565463 GCA_034509185.1 Euphonia xanthogaster
CCGATCTAGCCGCCGGGCCTGGAGAGCGCGGCCAGCGGGGTTTTCAGTGCGGGGACGCCGTGCTGGCTGTGTGCGCTCCGAGCTGCGGGGCTCGGCCAGCGGCCTTTCCATGCCCTTTTGTTAGCGGTGGTCCGCAGCCTTGCACAGATTTGCCTCCTTTTCCTTGCTTTTCTCCATAAAAGAGAACTGGTGGGTTTTTTTGTTTGTTTTTTTTTTTGGTTTGTTTGTTTTTTTTTTTTTTTTTTGGTTTTTTGTTTTTTTTTCCCTTGCCCGTTCTTTCAATCCTGATGGGATTTTTCAGGGACTGCCCAGTTCTTCCAGCAAAACCAATTAAAATTTAAAAAATCATCCTAGAAGGATAAGTTGTTGAAAAATGAGCAGACTTCTTACCCATTTTTTAGGAATAGGAAAAAACATGTCTTAGTGTTCAATTCCTTGGAGAAAAGAACGATGAGCTCTACACGAGACAGCGTGGTGAAGTGCATACGTGCATCCGAAGCCTTTTTTAAGAGGACTTTTCTGTCTGAAATATTCATATTTCAGTCTGAAAGTTCATTCAGCAATGAGTGTTACTCTGTTATTTCCTAGCAAAGCATTAATTAATTCAATGTTGGGGGAAAAAAAGTAGATTCACTGCTTAAAACTGCACAATTATGTGAGGAGAGCTTAAAAGTGCATTAGCATCTCCTGCCCGTTAAGGTTTGGTTTCAAGGGTTGTAGTAACAATTTTGATACTAAAAGTGCTGTTTGATTTTACAATTGCACAAGGGTTATAGTAACAGTTTTGATGCTAAAAATTACTGTTTGATTGTTCAATTGTAGTAATAATTTTGATACTAAAAGTTTGCTTCCCTGGTCTGTTTAAGGGCTGAACTGAACTTTAGCACTTGTGCAACAGTTGCCCTTGGAAATACATAATAAAATCACTTGGCCTGATGATAAAATGTAGCCAAACCTTCTATCTAAAGTAGGAGTGAGCTGTCACTAATTGAAATATGCCTTTGACAGAGCAAGGCAGTGGATGCTGAGAGCAGAGGGCTGTCCCCAGTTTATTGGCTAAAAGTAAAGCTTTGTGTATTCTGAATTGCCATAATGTGTTTCCTTATCCTGAACTTCAGATAATCACTCTATCAGATCTGGAATGTGACTACATCAATGCTAGATCATGCTGCTCCAAGCTCAATAAAGTAAATTGCTCTTCTTTGCATTTGCTGTGGTTTGAGAAAACCACATCCTCCACCTGAGCATTGCAAATAACTGGGGTGTGATGGGTACCTGAGGAGCCTTGATTGGCAGTACTTTGCATGTGTCTCTTATTTCAGCCTGCTTGTCTTTTTTTTTCTTTTAATGTCCATTTTTCAGTAAATTCCATTACCAAAGTACCATTTTAAATGAAACTGCTTAAAACTCTTAACATTAAATCACTGTGGCCTACCCATGTGTGTGTTCACTTTGATTTAAAGGTATTTTTTTTCTCAATGTGAGAGAGAATGGCACAGGATCCTGTCAGTCCAAGGATTGCCAGGGGCTGACCCAGTTTAATGATGCCAGTTTTTATATTGATCACCTTTCTTATCTGTTCCGAGCCTGGGGCTGTTTGTGCAGGTTTTAATTATCTGAATCCCTAAACCCACTCCTCTCTGCAGTGATTTCAAATGAGCTCTTTCAGCTTTCTCAGTTCTCTTTCTTGAAGAGCATAGTAGCATAGTTGTGTCCAGACTGTGCTGCTCTCCAGAAAAGTTTGTGAGGCTTGGAAAAAGCTCTGTCACAATATCTCAGGGCTTGATTTCTGCTTACTTTTGTGGAACCTGCCTGAAGGTATTAATTTGTCCACACTGTGATGGAACCACATGCCTCTGCTGTCAGCTTTTCAGATTTTATATTCAGACTGGAATCCCAAATAGATGTGGTTTTTTTTCATAAAGGAATTTACATTTGTGCCTGTAACTCTTTCCTCTTTCCCCTTTTTTTTGCAGTGGGTGGTGCCTGAGGTGATTGGCCATGCTGTTGTCACTGTATTAATGCTTATTTCATTGCACTGGTTCATCTTTCTCCTTAACCTGCCAGTGGCCACGTGGAATATATACAGGTAAGTGCTGAATGGTTTGTGGGGTTTCTTTGTTACTAGTTTAGCTTTAAGTGTACTACAAAGATGAATAATATGTCTTGGTGAGATGTTTCAGTTGCCTTCTTAACCGTCTTCATTGATCAAACTGACATAATTTCTTGTGACAAGAAACCCAACAGGGTAAAGGACATGAAACTTCTGACCTTTGCTTGCATTCCCTTTAGTGCCCAGAAATCTCCATTTGTGAGTCATTCCCAAATTGACAGGAAATGATAGCAGATTCATTGGGATTATGAAATAGTACTGAAAACAGAGTTAATAATGTTTTCATGCAATTCCTGATGTGGTTGTAAAACCATGGGCTGTGGTGTTGTTCCCTGCACCCTCCTTCATTTACTGACTTGTGCCTTCCCCTCATCTGCACTGGTTTTGGCCCCCCATCCTGCAGGATACCATTTGGAAGGTTTGGAATAGAATGAACCTTGGGCTGCCACCCTTGGAAATGGTTTAGTTACCAGTGGGGTTTCCATGTGGCAGCACTAGGACTGTCAGTTCAAACCATGTTCTTTTTCTCTGACATCATTTGGTGTGTGGAGAACTGACCCTTCAGAGGTGTTTAGGTGATGGAGACTGGATGTGGATTTGTCACAGATTATCTGCAGCCACTGTACTGAGGGAACCCAAGAGCCCAAATGTTAAATGTGCAGGTATGGAAAGCTGGCTGTAATTCTTGTTTGCCTGAACCTGCCAGGGCTAACTGTTTGCAGGGATGGGTTGAGTTGCTGGTAGAATTAAACAAGAAGTTTCACAGCTCTCATTAAAGCAAAGTTGGGGATCTCTGTACTGATAACCTGGTTGGGCAAAATAGCTGTGCTGTTTAAATTTTGGTAAATATCGCCCTTGTTTCCTACAGAACTGTCAGCAAGGCCTTCAAATGTTTCTAAGCTGGAGAATCATGAGACAGTCTAACTTTATGCTTAATAAATAAATGTTGCCTGAATACACACAGAGAGGCCATGGTTCTGCCTGGTTTTGTTTGCCCCTCTCTGTGAACAGCAGTGACCTGTAGTGACCAACATTTGGTTTGGGATCTGCTGGCAAGTTTAGGGTTTGGTGTTTCATTTAGGCCAGGCTGAGATGCCACAGAGAGAATGCATTTTATTAGAAGCTGTCAAAATTTCTTGTGCTGGTTACCCCTTGCTGCTTCACTTTGTGTACTTCTGTTAATTTTTAAAGTAGGCATTTGCTTTCCCTTCTAAAACTGGTTAGAGAGAGTTTTAAAAGAGAAATTATTTCTATTTCTACACATCAGGCAGTAAGCTTTGATTGCTGTTTTGTACTGACAGCTCTCATTTTATATGTGTCCTACATGGCATAAATATTCTGAATATCCTAAAATCCAGGATTGTTTCCTTAATTTTAGATGTGCAGTGTAGGCAATAAGAAGTCAAAATATTAGGCCTGCATCACTAATCCTCCCTTCTTTCTGTGGATCAAGGAGTTTCTCTCACATTAATAGCCTGGACTATCCCATCTCTAGTGGAGGAGTTGGAAGCCTGCAAAAGCAAGTGTGGGGTTTAGCATTTTCATTTTCAGCTCATTAGGAACTGCAGTGAGAGCACCAGGAGTAATGGGTTCAAAGTAAAATAGGGGAAATTCAGGTTAGAAATAAAGAAGAAAAACAATCCTATTGAGATTGAAGAAGCCCCTGCTTTGCAGTGTAAGATAGAGGGAAAGGTAGGATAATCTCTTCCCCTTGTTCACTTTTCTTTAAAAACTCCTTGATCCCAATGGCTACATGGCAGCTACAGGCAGTGCTGGCTTAATTTAGTGATTCTCTCAAGGATTTCAGTGAGAGGAGAGAGGTTTTGTGCAGGAGGGGTATCAGAAACAATCCTGGGAAGGATAAATTAGTCAAAAACAGCACCAAGAGAGACTTTCAAAGTTGCAACATGTTTATTGTGACATCCTACTGGCCCTCCTTGTTCAGCACACTCATGTGATATTTTAAGCTTTTTGATGTATTTTGTAGTGTCTCCAGTTGGACAGTTTTGTCTTGCATTCTCCCTGTTTTAAAACTCAAAGGGAAGCATTCAGTTTTTTTTTTCTTCTTTGTTACATAGATCTCCTTGAGAGAATAGGTCCAAATAATGAGATTCTTGCCATGCCTTTAAGAAGATAAAACTGAAAGAGTAAAAAAAAAAATTAAAAAAAATCTTTACAATTCACTGAAAATTCTAGCCAGAACTTCTACATCCCTTTAAAAATTGGGAGATCTAGAGGGAAGTGTCCTGTTGCTGTGGTAGCAGCTTCCACTGAATGGAAATCCTGGAGGCAGTGCTGTGTATATTTATTAAAGCTGACAGTTTACTTGTTTGCTGCAGAAGTTGTTTTTTTTTTTTCTGTGTAGAGGATGACAGCTGGCTTGAGCTGGGTTTGTCAGCATCCAGCAGCACTGTATCCATGGCTCAGCTCCTTAGATCTAGAATATAGGCTGTCCTGCCTTGTGGGCCTCTTGGAAGAAATGCCTCACAGCAGATGCAATTAAGTTGCATTATTTAAGTGTCACCATTTTTTAAAAAAGCAAAATTAATGCATGCTGTCTGTGTGGCACTCATATTCCAGACATGTAAGAAAATTCTGCATTCTGTTTGTAGGATAAATTGGTACAGGAAACGTGTTCCTCCTTTTATTCCAAGAAAATGTGTTACATTACCAGGAAATGGACAATAATTTGTGCTGTAGCACTAAATACAGAATAACTATTCAAAACTTCAAATTTAGAAGGGAATTTTAAACTGGAATTATTTAACATGAACTATTTTTAATGGGACACAACTGTCTTTGGTATTAGTCAAATATGCTGCAGTGCTTTTCAGTGCCTCTGTGTGAGACAACTACTGTGGGCTGAACTTTTTCTTTCCCAATATCTACTGCTGCTAGAAAACCTCCCTGTTGTTTGAGAATTCAAGGATTGCTTCCCTTTCCTTCCCCTCCTTTATGGAAATGAATGTTTTAAGAGGTGGGGAAGTGTCTTTTGGAGTATACGAAGAAAGTTGAACAAGTGTTCTGTTCTGAGAGCATGTTTCTGCTCCAGCTTTAAGACAAAGAGTTAAATTCCTGTATAGAAAGAGTCTGATTCCAGGAAGGTAGAGCCTGTACAACATCTGAGTGAAGTTCTAGCCTGAGCTCAGCTGCAGTGAGAACTTCATGTGCTCCCATGTGCTCCCTCAAGAGATTCCTCTGACAAGAGAGCATGCTGCTGGCTCAGTTGTCACAGGACACAAACATTTGGTTTGTTGGTTTCATGCTTCCTTGGCTTACATTCCCCTTGGCTTCACTGGGCTGTTGTTCTCATGTGGGTTCAGACAGCAGAACTTGACATCTTCAGTTCTGCCCAACTCACCCTGTCAGCCTCAGTGTCTGTGCTGAGGTGTCCCAGGATGGCTGTGACAAAGGCAGCAGTAACAGCACAGGTCCTTGGCCTTGGCTTATGCCATCCCAATGTGCCCACTGGAGTTTGTGATTTTTCTCTCTCAGGTTTTTTTTGCTAAATTAATTACTGATTCTTAGTTAAATTAGATTATTTTCCCCCCTTTCATCTGATGCGTCTTTCCAGTGTGGGTGGGCATTTTCCTCATGACAGCAACTAACTGTGAACTGCAATTAAAATGAGCTGGAATTGGCTATTACCTGGAATCTCTGTCATTTATACATGGGAAGCTGGGCTGATGTTTTTAGTACTTCTTGTTCTCTTATTATTTGTGGGTTGTACTAGCAGAGATAGCTGCAATATCCAGAACTCTCTTACCTTGAATTGTGAAACAGCTCTTCAGATGAAAGTCCTTTCTTGGCAAGTTTTCTCCTGCTTCTTGCCCTGACACTCCCTAATGATTTTTGGGTTTTGTTTTATGCCTTTTTTAAAAAAAAAATTGTTTGTTTTTGTTTGTTTGGCTTTTGTTTTTTTTTTTGGTTTTTTTTTTTTATTCTTTTACTTTCAGGTACATTATGGTGCCAAGTGGAAACATGGGAGTATTTGATCCCACAGAGATCCACAACCGAGGACAACTGAAATCACACATGAAAGAAGCCATGATTAAGCTGGGCTTTCATCTGCTCTGTTTCTTCATGTACCTTTACAGGTTAGTTTCAAAAATTGCTCCCAAGCAACAAAGGGATTGTCTGCCAGCTATTTTTATCTCCTCTATTCCACTGGTGTAATTGCTGGTATTCATGTCTTAGCTTTTTGCATCCTGCTAAGCCTTGGTAATGTGTTTTGACAGCTATCTCTGGGCTCACTATATGCCTTTATTCATTCTGATCAAACACTGTTTGGAAACTCAGGCTATTCCTTATTTCAAAACCACAAGTACAACGTAAAGAGCTACACGCTTTCAGCACCTACAGTAACTGGCCTATTTAGAAAGGAAATACTCACGAGCACCAAGTTTATTTTACAAGTTCTGTTTTTAAAAAATGAAGTTGATCTGGCTGAGTTACAAATAGATGTGTTCTGTGATAAGGCTGCTTGCTCCAAGGTGGCAGAGCTGCTGTTCCCCTGCTGCAGTATTGCTTCTGCAGCCTTGTCTTCGTAAGCCCAGCACACAGCAGGGGTGCCTTGACTTTCTATTTCAGACTCTCTCAGCGCAGCTCTCCCATGACAGTGAGAGCTGCTCCTGCTTGCACAAGCTTCCGTAATCCACTGGTATCATGTTTTCTGTTTTGTCACAGTATGATTCTGGCTTTGATAAATGATTGAGAAGTTGAAAGAGAACCATTAGCTGCCAAATTGGGTCATCACTCCAGTGACTGGTTGTGGAGCCACAGACACCTCCCGAACACACCTAGATCAGTGTTGTCATGCAGTATATTTTTCCTCTTTGAACAAGAAATATTTTTCTGTATTTTTAACATAAAATATTTTCAAAAGGCATTGGATCTGTGTAGCAGTTGTTTTTGTTCCTTTACAAGCCAAACTTCTGGAGCTGCTGCTTCTGTAAGATGAAATCCTTGCTTACAGAAGTGACCTCATAGGAATTGCATGGTGATAAGGGAAACTCATTTCAGCAGCATTAGCTAATGAAGGTTGTTCCAGAACACATTCAAGTGCAGCAATGATACCTGATTCTTGCTGAGAGGTGTCAGGATGAGACTTTGGCTGCCAAGCCGTCCTATCAGAGGCTAATTTGAAGGAGCACTTGGAACAGATTTCAAAGTGGAACAGGAGCACAGCCTGCATCTTTGTGTTGGTATTCTCTCCAGACAAAAATCAATGGAATAAAAGTTTTATTTTCCTCCCTTTCCCCACCCTGCTGCAGCAATCTATATGAAGTCTTGCATTTGGATGGATTAAGATCCTTTTGGTGGATATGACACTTGTAAGAGTGCAGATAAACATGATTAATACTTGCTTTTTCCCTTCAACTCCTATTTTGTCATTGAAGTGCATCATGGACATCCAGATAAAGTACAGATCATATTGCACTGGGGTGGAGTTGGTTACAGAGCAAAAGACTATCTGCAGTTGCTACTCCCTGAACCTGCTGTTTGCACAGCCAGTGGGGTGAAACAAGAGTCTGTCTAGCTCAGGGAAATGGTCTGGTAACCCACAACCCCACTTACTCCAGTTCTGATGTGACTCTGCTTCAGTGATACCAGCAAGTTCTCTTTGTGCAGCTCTTGCATCAGTGACAAGTCTATAAACCTGAGTTTGTACCCTCACTGTCCAATAACTGTCTTGAAGTTTTTTATATGTGCTTGCAAACAGGTCTCTTGGAACAAACACATCAATTAAAACACTTAAAAAATACTCTTCTGTAATTACATCTGAACATTTATGAGCTTTTTTAAGTACTTGGGGTTTCAGGGTACAGCTGAAGTCAACAATTGTTTTCAGGGCTAGCCATAAAAGCAACACTGATGCTTTATTGCTGTAGATAACCTTGGGTTCAGTGTTTGTTCTAGGAGAAGTTCGGCTTTAAATTTTTGATGGATGGAGTCCAAGTTAAGCTGTGTTAAAGATGAATGTTGAAAACTGTGCTCATTAAAAAAATAACTAAGGAAACAGCTACCCCAGCTGGATGACACTGACTACCTGACAGCACAACATCAAACTACAAAAAGTACTGCCCTGTAAAGCCAAAACTCTGACAGGTCTGGAGAAAGAAGAGCAAATAAAACTAAAGGAGTAGAAAGTCACTTTTAAAGCAGATTATGGTATGTAATTAAATTATTTTATTTGTGTGTGAAAAAAAACCCTAATACACATATTTTGGGTGTTGGAAGAAAGGGCCTAAGTCAGGTCCTTGATGTACTGCTAACAATAGATACAGTTCACTAAACTTGTTTCACACTCAGAAACACGAGCATGAACCTCATTTAAGTCTATGACTCAAACTAGCAGCTTGGTATCTTATTCTAAAAAGGTGATGAATAAGTTCTCTGTTCATTTATATCCAACAACTGATTATAAGACTTGTAAAATTCTCAGCAGCAGGTTTCAGAGACTAGAATTCTGCTGAATAATTACACTGGCAATTCTGGAAGACTTCTTACTGTACAGGGTCAGTGCCTGCTTCAGAAGAGATCTTCAGAGGTCAGTGTCAGCTGCAGAAAGAATGTATTTCTAATAGCTAAAAACATGATTAATTAGCTAGAAATAGGGATACTGCAGTTATGTCACTCCTGGGAGACCCAGAGAGCACAGGAATTTTTATGGTGGTGAGAAAAAAAAACAAAACTCCCTATTTTTCAGCAGAGAACAGAGTAATTTAAACCCAAGCTTATAATTCAAGAATTCAAGACAATAAGAAACTTGAGATTGATTAAAAAAAAAATCATCTGGCTATCACTATAAATTGGTATGAGGTCAAATACAGATTCTTTCCTGTTCACTCAGACTATTTCCCTTTGGACTTGAGGTATTCAGGTATAACTTTGTGAGGCACTATTAGCTATGATTGATAGAAAACTGATCAGTGAAAATCAATCAGTCCTGCAGGGATTTTAACTGATGTTACTGAGCCCTTTTCCTCACCCACAATCTACAGCCCAGCCAGCTTGCAAAGATGATCATCTTGCATCAGTTCTCAGAGATTACAGAACACAGTTAAGAAATCTGCACTTGGGGGTTGGTTAAAATGTGTAGAATTGCATGTTTCCCCCTAATTAATCATTAGTTGCAGACTGTTGGTTATTGAACCTGTTTTTTTAAGAACACACTTGCCTCCTCAATCCAGTAAATGACTGGTTTGATTTTCTAAAGTGGTTCTGTATAATGGAACATGGAAAATCAGTGGTCTGACCAGTAGTCCTAAGAACAATTCTACATGCAGGTTAACAATCAACCAGACACCCTGATAAGCCCAAAAAGGCAAATCTTTCTCTGTTCAGGAACGTCAGAGCTTTATTCTAATTCTTTCTTCTCACAGGAAGCTCTCTAGGATTTTGTACAAGTGCCAAAAGAGCATTTATGCCTTTAAGTATAGGCTATGATGGACACTGGAGGCAGCAGTAGGACAATTTGGGCTATGTGTTATGAACCACCATGCAGTTATCAGTACATTCACCACCCCAGCTCTGGCAGGAACAGGGGCATACCAGCCTCAGTGGTTGCCCTTCAGAGCATTATCGTTCTTTAAAAGTGAGGAGACAACTGGCACTGCCATCCTTCTGGGATGAGGAGACAGCCCTGGCACATGTGAGACACACAGGGAGGTGACCAGGCAGCACAAAGAGCAGGGACAAGGTGTAAGGAAGGGCTCTTCTCAGACAGAGTTTGGATTTAAGCTGATTAAGAAATGCACATCTACTCTCAGATTCATTGTGGAATTTCTTTGAAATAATCTGAAATATTTTAAAAAGTAAACAAAAAACCAAAAACACATTAAAAAAAAACAAAACAAAATTTAAAATAACCCCCCAAAAAATACCAAACCCCAAACCCACAGGACTAAAACATTACAAATGCTGAAAAGTCACAGGCTCATAGAATTCATGTACCTGTTTCTCTTGCACTCTTCTGACCCATTAAACGCAGACAGGACAGCAGATGAAGCACAGCTTTTCTGGATGGGTTTGTTAGTAACTCCCTTCATCTGTGTGAATAATTTATGGCTGAAGTGGGTCTGCAACCCAAGAACCCCCCTGCAAATGCCAGCAGCCAAGGGAAGCAGCACAGAGGAGGACATGCAGAGGAATAAGGCACACCCCTTCTCTTGGCAGCTGCATTTAAGCCATAATTATCTGTGTGCTGCCTACCCTGTAAGGCAGAGAACAAAGTTAATACAAAGGTGCTGCTAGAGGCAGTGAGGACTTCTCATCAATAAGTAAGTGAGAAGAATTCAAAAACTGAATGCACATCAGCAAAAGGTTTGAGTTTGGAAAAGTGACAGGGAGTGAAAATTCAGCTACAACTTTTTAACACAACACAAGCTGGAGCTGAATAAAAATGCAGGACAAAGATGATGTTCTGGTTTAAGGCACAGGGAGGAGGGACAAGAATGTGGGGACAAGTTGGAGGGAACACAAAGGCAGGAGATCCAAGTACTTTATGAGCACCTTCTTACTATGAAGTATCAAAAAAACGCCATAAAACTCAGAGATCAACTACAGCAACCAGAGAGTGGTACTGAAGCAAGCTGCAGCATTGAGGAATGATGGATTTCACAGAGCCTCACGGGAGCAGATGCTGAGCAAGTGAGATAAGCACAGCCTGAGACAGGGGCAGGTCGAGTGCTAAAGTACAGCACAAACACAAGGGTGAGGTGGATTAGAGGCAGACAGCAGAGCCCGAGCACAGCACTGAGTGACTCAGCTGCAGCTACACTGCCACAAATTAATTTTCCTAGCAAGGAAGTGAAATACTATGGAAGAAATCTACAATTAACAAGAAATTAACATCCAAGTCAGTCATATAAGTAAAGTTAGGGAAACTAAGAACTATTCATTCCAGTTATTTATTGTTTATTGAATTGAAAGAAAGGGAATACAAACATTTCTGTTAAGTGCTGTGCACTGACATGGAAAAAGTGTATTTTTTTTTTAAAAATCCTAATAAAAACAAATCAGAAGTTAATGTAGTTCCAATTGAACAATTTTTAAAGATATGTTTAAAATACTACACATTTATAAAATAAAAAAGTTAAAACGGTGTTCTGTAAATAATTAGTAAAACAAGTGAAAATAAATACGAGACCCAAAGTTCTTATGTTTTTAATGTAATATAGCAAAGAAATTTTTAACTACTTAATAATATCTGAGAGTAACAAAAATCCAGAAAGTTTAAGAACGCAATCCTTTGAAACATTTAATATCAGTCCATAGCAAATAGTCATTACATACCAAAAGCTCTAAGTGTTAACTAGTTCCACCACAACTCCATATAAATCTTGACAATTTAGAAATCTTGAGATCAACAATAAAGTTCTTTTCTTGATCTCTACAGCTTGGTTTGTAAGTACATACATGCTTTGAGGATCCATTTTGTCCCATATGTTTTCAAGGAGCCAATAACTTTTTCCATCTGTGCCTAAAAATGTTAAGTTTCAAATCTAGCACATATACCCTAAGAATGAAAAATGTTCATGAAAAAAGATGGGGCACAATGAATTTCAAATTTATAAAAATATACTGATATTAACCAAAACCTTCTGGTCAAAGGACACTTCACATACACACGACTTAAAGTATGCAATAAAACATGACAAGTACCTAGAACATTTGGTTCTCTGTCTGTTTGTGGAACACATGCACACACACACTCACACCAGATGGGAGGATCACTCTCACAGATGTTTGACTGAATCCAGATTATCTGGATGAATAGACAGAAAACTTGGCTACAGTTTATTTCAACTAGAGGCAGCTACTGCAGCAGTAGTTCAACACTGCACACTTCAATTAAGTCCACCCTGTTTAAAAAAAGTGTCATAGTTAATGATTTTGCTTTCTAGACATCGTTAAAAGTAGCAGTTTTCAAAAATCAAGTATGGCAGCTGAAAATGGACTCAAGCCAATGTGGAAAAGACAGGAGGAGGGCAAAAGGAGGATTAGCCATTCATGGGATGGGTGTTCCTCTTAATAGTCGTCTCAAAAAGAAATTTGATACAAGTGTATTTTGTAGCTAAAAATCTGGACAAACTATTGAAAGTGCATTTTTCCTCCTCCCCCTTGAGTTACAGTAGTTTGTTTGTTGGTCAGTAAATCCTGTTTCTTATGTCCATTATTTTTTCTCTACCTCCCTCCCCATTTGGATCTACAACATATCCCCTCGAGCTACAGCTAATTGTACGAGTCCTGGCTTCCTGCTAAGGAAGCCTCACAACTGATTTTGGGTGGGAGTATCACTTAGCAGTGTAAAAATACACACCTAGACACCAACTCCCAACAGCAGACAGTTTTATTAAACATTACCTGGTTGAAGCCAAGTTGAGAAGTAACTGGCAAGATCTGGGCAGATTTCTAGCTTGCATCTTTGCTCCAAT
Organism: Euphonia xanthogaster; assembly: GCA_034509185.1. NCBI lineage: Eukaryota > Metazoa > Chordata > Aves > Passeriformes > Fringillidae > Euphonia > Euphonia xanthogaster. The sequence continues at coordinate 7,553,910 of JAYDZK010000169.1, forward strand.
CATAAAGAGAAGTTAACTTTAAAGTTGGAGAACTTCAGAAAAGACAGAGGGAATTTAAAAACAAAGGTGTCATTTCCCCCACTTCCCTCCCCTCCGAAACATGAACAGAGCTACCATTTTCCCTTTTGTGTTCCATTGTGCCTTGAAAATTACTTACCTGAACAGCTAAAGAACATTCAGATAATAAAATGCTTCAGCATTTTTATTTTTGAGATCTGCCTTGATAATAACCTGGGGCTACTGTGAATATTTGAAGCCAACAGGTGACCAGAGAAAGTTACAAAATGAGTACACACTTTACAGTATTTTCTTCTCTAAAACCATGGGCCTGCTGACTGGAAATACAGTAATTTATTGTGGGTGTGTACTTGTTCCAGCCTTACACTCCAGCCTATGAACATTTTTAAGCACATGGAAATCAAGGTGTTGCAAATGAGCAAACTAATTTGGGTTTCCCCGCCCCCCACCCCACCCCAGTCTCATTTTATCGTCTGTGCACAAAAAGTATTGGTACTTTTCAATCCACATAGTGTTGGAAATAATTTAGGTTGGTCTTTCATCTCCAGGTTGGGATGGCACTCATTGCTACATCTCTAATGGCAGCTGCTGTGGGACTGAGTAGTGTGGCAAAATGAAGATGAATCTCACCTTTCTGTCCTGCCTGCTCATGGCCCCGAGATGCCAACAGGCTGGCACTGAGACACTCTGGAAGCAGTGCCACCTGCTTGGAGCTTGCCTTTACATGGCATGGCTGCACCAGGACACAAGGGGAGAGAGGTCCCACACAGGCTGCTCCCTAACTCAGCTTCTCAATACCTCAGAGGGACAAACCAAGGCCAGAAGAGAGGGGCAGTGTTTTTGCAGAGGTCCTACATTTAAATTCCTAACTGCACTGCTGTGGAAAGCAGGCATCAGCCCACACCCTCCCCCAGCTGTACCAGGGAAGGAGTCTCTGGTTAGTTATGGCCACCACACTGGAAATGCCTCAAGTGCATACAAAACTTTAAATCTCTGCTTGAGATCTGATCCAGCCTTCACCACCTGCCTAAAGTTCCCACTTTATTTCCATGAGTTGTAGCCACAGATCACTGCATGAGACATTAAGAGACATCCAAACCATTCTTCTCCTTATTCTCCCTAAACAATGTTTGGTTTGAAAACCTGAGTTCCAGAGTAAGACAATACTAGAGTAACTTCCAAAGATTCACATGCTGGCATTGCTTATGAATTGTACCATGTTTTGAACATGTAAGGCATTTTACAATTTACTGTTTACAATGCAGGTAATTAATTTTTCCTTGAACCCCAAGGTTTAGCTTACTCAAATTTGATCATGGGAACTTGTCTGTTTTCCTGCAACATGAAGGCCACAGGCCTGACTCATCTTGCACTTTCTGAACTAGGAAGGGAAATAAAGAGCTTCCTCCAGAACTGATTAAAGGAAGAAGGAACTGATGTATAATCTAAAGTTTACACATGTATTTTCAGTGCTGTGAAACAGTAATTGCTATCAAAGCATTCACCTCAGTTTTAAGGCTGAACATTAAGTTCCTACCTGGTTTTAGAGGTATTAGAAGACACACATGTCAGATTTGGGGCTGGTTTCAACCACAGTATCAGAATCTTAACTCATGCTTAAGTTTGCACACAAGGCAAGACAAACACACACCACTGGATGGCTGGAATCTAAAACAAGAAGAAAGTCTAACCTGCTAACCTTTGTTTTTCTGGGAAACACCACACTCCCATTCAGAGTGGCTACACCTCTCTTCCCAGGAATTCCAGCAAACCTTCCCCCACCCTTCTTCCACACGTGACTAATAAGGACACTAAATCATTATCTCATGAAAGGATGAAGCCCACGCTTCTGCTCACAGGACTCTGGTGGCATGCCCTTCCCTGCTCCTTCTTTACTTTGCAGCAGTACCAACACTACCTTTCCACCCAAGGTGGCAAAAGGGAATCCAGTGCCATCCCATAACGGATTTGTGTGTAGTGCAGAAGCACAGATATGCCAGGCCATCTGTTTATGTCAAGAAGAATAAATATTTAAACTATAAAACTTTGCTTTTTCTTAATATGGGACATTAGTGGAACTACTCCTAGATGTGTCAAGATGTTCACAGCACCAGCTTGCAACAAGGTCTGGGAGAGGCATTTAAATCTGCAAACTTAAAAGTATATTCTCAACAACAAAATCTGTCCACCCCTGTTTATCAAATAAAGAAAATATTTCCATCATAGTACAAGTGTTTAATTATGATTTGTACGTAAATTACTTATACAAAGTGTTGACTTTGTGAAGAAAGGACTCTTTCGACACATTCTTCCCTCAAAGTGTAGTCTACCTTTTACACCAGCATTGTTGCATATATTTCTGTAATTAAAAAAAACAAAAGAGCTCTTCTTGTTTCAGCTCTTAGACTGGTGGTGCAGTCTGAGTGCTTTTTTCTCCTAGCTAATACAGTTTAACTGTTAAGATGGACAGTGAATTCCTCCATCTGAAACAAGCTTTACTGCCTACATAAATCTCCTTCCAGCCACTGCTTCTGATTGGGTCTCAGGCCACTCCAGAAAAGCATCAGTGATAAACCATGTTTCACGACACTTCTTGCATTGTTTTAATTCCAAATGTATACAAATGAAGTCATTTTAATCCTATAAATAATTTATTTTTAAAAAATTGTGCTGTTAACCCCTTTGCAGGGCAACGAGCTATGTGAAAAGTACAAAACTTTTTGTCAAATGTGATACTGAGAGTGCTTTTGACATAGTTCATTGGTTTATCCTCTCAATTGATAGATATACTGCGCAACGGGCAAGGCTAGAATCCATGAACCAAGCTGCAAAGATCTCAAGCTAAGTAAGGCGGAGAGAGACTTGAGAAACAAGAGAAGGAAATACTTTCCTATCCAATGTATACTCTTCAGACTAAAGCACTCTTTCTATCAAGCCTTCTAAACTGTTAAATAAAGTGTTCCAAACAAGCATTTAAACTTCATTACACAGAAGAGCAACAAGAACAGTAGCCTGCCAGACAAAAAGGCAGGAGGGAAAAATATATATACTGAGTTCAATGGTTAGCCTGAATGTAGCACAGTTCTTCACAACCGATGGGGGGGTAATTTCAACACGGTGTCCAACAAAGTTCTAAAGACGTGCTTCATCTCGACTGGTTACTATGAAGCAAAGGTGGTAAATGTTTGGCCCCAACTGGGCTTCAGAAATGGTTCTTTTTTCATGACGAGCATGTCTGTCCAGCTATCAATCATGTTTGTTTGCACCAAATCCCAAGCCATTTAAAATACGACTAATTAAGTTAAACTGAAGTCGTCTGCTCCAAATTCGCCATCAACTATCCATGCTACTGCATTCCTCTGAGCAAAAACAAAAACACAGAGAGAGAGAAAGAAATCACAGCTTGAAGATCTTAGCAACAGTTCATATTTCTGTCATAAGGTAATTAATACAGTCTATTGACATAAATTTTAACTGAACATGCACTAGTTAATGGATCTCATACTGTAGCTAAATTCCATGCTTAAAATTACTTATTTTAGATAAAATTATTCATAACAATCTAGAAATTATTTTAGCATGTAAGGTGTGGGTACTCAAAAAGCATCTGGTCCAGAAAGACGGAACACACATTTAGATACAAGTTCATGGGGAGTGTGCTAATGACAGAGCTGTCTTGTCACCCATTTAGGATTCCTGAGTGGTTAGGTATTATTCTGTGCACCTACACCTCTTGTGAAAGCACTGCTGTGAGAAATCCATTTGTGGTTGGTTCGGTTTTGATGGCACTTACTAAGAAAGAGTGAGCAAGCAGCCCACTGGGGAAAACCAAACAACAAAGCCACGAGTAAAACCACAGCTGGAGGACAGGCTCTGACTCCTTATGGAGGCATTCCAGGTCTTACAGATTAGCCAGGCTGGTCCACCTAGTCCAAGACTAGAAGCACATGTATCAAAGCACTGGAGCAGGGAGAAGAGGTAATTCTTCCTCCTAACATCCTTCCAACTTTCAGCCAAGGGACATTCTGTACTAGAGGTGTTTACTTCTCCACCAGCACTTAATGGATTTCTCTTTGATTACTTTGCCCAGGTTCCCCTGGCTGTCACATCCATGAGGTTCTGTGGCAACAGGATATACCATATATTATTTTAATGTCTCCTGTAAATTCTTATTGCAAGGCTGAATATGTAATGAAAGAAGCATATCAAGTGCACAACAAACTCCCCAGCAGTCATCTCCTTAACAATCTGGGGGAGGCAAGAAGGGCTGGGAACACCTGGGTGCATTTTGGCAGCAAGAAAATAAGCATGCCCTCTCTCTCTCCTCTGGAGAGAATGCTTTACTAACCATCAGTAACCATGTGGTTACTGATGGTTAGTAAAGATACAATTTTGTGCAGGTTCTCTAGGGTAAAACTTTACACTCTCTCTAGACATTGGAAATTCCTTTTGTAACCATCAAAATACCATTACTCAATTTGCAGTGTGGTTAGAATGCACTGCTTAAATTTTAATAACATTGTACATTACTAAACCTAAGCATTGAAAGCAAGGTTTTTGTGGAGTCTGCATAAATAAGTTAATATAATCCTAAGGTCTTAGTGACACCACAGGGCCATGTCAGAACAATGTTGGAAATATGGTTGTGTCTTTGTCATTCCACAAAATGAGTAACTCAGATAAAAACTAAAAACCAGTCATAGCTAGAATAAAACAAACCAAAGCAGTGACTAATTTTTCAGTAAGGCCTTTTTTGTTGTTTTTTGGGTTTTTTTACCTTCAATATCCTGGTTGTCTACGAAAGGCGCTGGTCCCCATATCCTAACGGTGCCGTCGTCGGAGGCGCTGGCCATCATGGCCGGGAGCTGCGGGTTCCAGCTGACGCAGTTCACCGTGCGCGTGTGCCCCGTCAGCTCCGCGATGGGCAGCTCGCTGCGCTTGTGCCAGATGTACACCTTGTGATCTGAGCCAAACACAGGGAAAGCAGCCTGAGCAGCACTGCTCTGCACACACCCACCTGTGGGGCCAACAGCACTCGCACACCTGCTCCCGTTAAAACTCCAGTCTCCGGTGGGGAACGGCACTAACAGAATTGTTCTTTTAAAAGCGATCAAAAGAACGCAGGCAAAGCTCTTCCATTAACACCTGCAAGTCTACTCCACTTGGTGTTTGAAGAAAAATGTTTGACTGTAATGCAAATAAGTCAACACAAGGGTAAAAAAAAGAAACTAAACTGCTCTTTAATTACAGGTATGGAGTTGTAATCTTATTCAAAAGGAAGACTTGCAGATATTTTTTCTCCCCCTCAAATAATTGTATTTGCAAATTAGTAAATGCATTATAAAGTCATGAGTACTAAGAATAATTACAACCACCTCTTGTTGATGAGTAGCAGATAAGATCACAGCTCTATAGTTCATGAAAAGCATCTTAATACTAAAAACCTGTAACCCTCCAGAGAAAGTGCAAACAGAGCAAATGAGGGAGGGCTAAAGCTTAATGGCTCCAACTGTGAGCTATTACTATCTTTGACAACCAATTACTGTGTGGTATTTAAAGATATCAATTTGTACATATTGAAGTAGATGCAAATAAACTCTGCACATCCTATTTTGTGATGGGAAGCTTTTAATTACTTTTAGCAACATAGTAGAAATACAATAGGGAACTGGTTAGACACTCTACTGTTTAGAGAAGAGTCATTCTTTATAACCAACCATATTTAAGAACAAATGGGGGGTGGGGAGAAGGAGGGGGGGTGTTTCCCAGCTGTAGACCAGCAGCCTGTAACAAGTCTGTGGGTTTGCCTGTTCAGGACTGTCTGTGAAATATTCCAAACAGAGTTACATAAACTGGACAAGTATGTACTGCTAGAATTACACAAAAGCCTAGTATTGGGGTCTAGCAACCAAATGAAAGGATTTTGATCTATTTGAAAGGCTCTCACATAGATGGCACTGAAGGCTCAGCAAACAAACCAATCTTCCTCTATTCCTCCTCCCAGCTCCTTATAAAACAACCTTGCTCTCTGGCCTTCCTGCTGGAAAAGCCTCAAGGCTTTTTCCTACCTGGTAACTCCCTTGCCCTGTGCTGAACCAGCTCATTTGAGGTACCACCTTCACAGGTGCTTGTGCTGATGCAAATGTTCTGGCTGTGCTTCCATTCCACTTAGGATTTCAAGGGCACTGCAGATCCATGCCATTCACCAAACAACACAATTCACACACTAGACACACAAGCCTCTGCTCTGTCAGGTAACCAAAGCCTAAAGACAAACCAGTACTTTGGTCTGGAAAAAACAAGATAGCTACTTGAAGGCAGCAGTCAATTCCTCTCTGAGACAGAGACCTCTATTTTCTTCCTTTGGATGCAATTGCCAGGAACACCCCTACCTAGCCTGACAAGATGTTTTAAGAGGTTATGACAACGTGATCAACTACTTTTTAAAGCCAACTATGAGAATGTAATCTGTTACTGTTTGCTTGTCTTTTAAAAATAGTCTCAGTAGGCACATTTGCACAAAGGCAACAGCTTCAGACAGCTCAAATCTAAGACCCCATCAGTTCCTTACCTCCAGTTTCAACTACAGCAGTTTTTAAACAATCAAAGTCAATAAACTGGGGGGCAAAAATGACTGGTACACTACAGTACCTACACCTGCACGCAGTTATGGCTAAATCCTGAACTTTCAGGCACTTGGGTCTCACACTAAGAAGCTTGTCCAGCCATGGAAAAGGGTTCACACTGGACTGGAGGACTGGAGGTGCTGTCCTTCAGTCATACTCCACTGGATACAGTCAGAGAGTGAAACTTGATTTTATTTTAGATATATTTCATATTTTCCAAAAACAGAGTAGGAAATGCCTTGGCCAACCTTGTTTCCTAAGAACTGTGAGTTACATAGTGTTCACAGTAATTTGTTTACATATTACAAGTGTAATTCTTAGCCCTGCATAAGCTTGAATTCAAAGTGACCTCCATGGCAGATGACGGCACTACACCAGTGACAAAACCAAACCAATTCAATACATAAGCTTTTAACAAGTTTCTACTCTTGCCACAGACAGCTGAATAAAAACATACTTCAAAGCCTTTAATCACCAAGAAACTCTACCAGACTATGTCAACAACTGCCTAATTTGAGACTACTCTGTCTGTAATTAAAATGATTCTATGGAAATGAAAATAACCTCACCACACCTCTATCTTCAACAGGCAAATGAAGCTGTTATTCCCCAGAAGTACATTTTATTCAAACCAGAAGTCTAAATATCACACCACAAAAAAAAAAAATCCTCAAGAACACCCCACCTACTTCTAATTAAAACTGTGCAGATGCTTTTGCTGTAGAGGAGGAACACAAAAGAGTCATTAATGTGTTCTACCTCTGCCATCCTCTCAGAAGATTCTGTCTGCCAGCCCACAATTACTTCTTGAAGTATGCCACAATCTCAGCAAGCCTCAAATTTATTTCATGAGCCACTTGGTTTGCTTTTATAATGTTGTTGTTAGCAACTGTCATCTATAAGATGAAGGTATAGGAAGGATACAGTGCTCCAGTTTTCTGCACAAAGGAGAATGGTGTTACCTTCACTGCCACTCGCAATGAAATCTTCATTATGACCTCCAAAACACGAGTGAATTGTGTAAAATCCTTGTGTAACACCTTGATACTTTCTCACTAAAACTCTGTCTTGTAAGTCCCATAAGTGAACTCCCTGGAAATAAGAAATTTAAAGAATGTTATTTTATCATTAAGTATTATTAATGGCATTCTCCTGAAAAATGGAAAAAAAATTAGACATGGAAGTCCACTACTTTAGAGCCAACTTTGATACTGTTAGCGGGTGAAAAAGAGTAAATATATATATAATTACTAAACTAGACTTTCACTGTAGGTCCCATACCACTCTGAAAGCTTTATTTTTACCCAAGGTTTCAAAAGCATAAATAGATAAATAAAATCTGTGTCCCCAGATGTGTAAGGTGCCACAGTTCTTGCTGTACCTGGCTTCTCAATGCAACAGCCAGATAATAACATTTAATAGTACCTATTTCCCAACATGAAACTCTTGACTATAAATCAGTCAAAAAAAAAAAATAAAAATCAGGTCTCAAGAATAAGATTGCCTTCCTGTCAGAGAATTAATTCCATGCTGTATTTATGAACATTAAGGCCTTCATATTACACAACATACAACTAGTTAATATCAAGCCTTCCAACTCACATCTAAATATTTAAAAACAGGTAGCACTTGCAAGCAGATTTATTTCCATTCCCTTTCAACATCCCCAACTCACCTGAGTTGCTACATTTAACAAAGCTAAACGGCCATTTTTTGAAATAGTAAACGACATAATAGGGTGATCCTCTTGTACTCTGAAATGGTAACACATGAGAGTCAAGATAAGCAGATAATGATGCAACACCAAGACAACAGGCGTGTCCTGTCTCTGCAGTATGATCAGAGAAAAACAGCTCCAAATCTGAAATAAGGTATGACTCTATAAACCAGCATAAGCCAGGTCTGCAATACTTGTTTATAGTTAGGCCAAACACCAAGACCAAAAGGGACTTCAGACCTCAACTCCTAAATTCAAGGCAGAATCTACTAAAATATGTCAGGAATTGAGAGGACAAGTACTTGTGATGACACAAATGCCAAAACATCCACCAGAAACCTACTCCAGTGCTCAGGAACTTATTTCTAATACTTGATCTAATGCAGCTTGCTGAAACTTGCTCACTAATTCTTGTCCCATCTTTTAACATTGAGAACATTTAACAACTTGTTTCCTATCCTGCCCCCCACACCCTTCCTCAATTTTCCTCTGCCACTAAGAAGCAGGAATTCAGAAGCAAACAAAGAGGCAGTTACATGTTCCTGTCTGTGAGATCCTCGAAGTTATAACCCCGAATTCGCTGGTGTGTGTCCGACGCTAGAACAGTTTTCCCATCACTCAAGCACCAAAGGCATTGTACTCTCACCCCTTCCCAGGAGTCAAGGAGATTACCATCTAAATCCTGAGCAGAAGGAAAAAAACAACAAACATTCAACCATTAGCCTCAGGTTTTCGAGGAGCTGTGACACAAATAAAAATGTTTTTCCCTTTCTATTCAGACAACTGCTACAGAAAGCAACCTTACCCTTTACAAGGTAGGACCAAATGAATTAGGAGTTGGTTGTCTTAACCAAGGGCTTTTGTAGGAATCCACCCTGGAGAGCACAGAAGCCCTTCTGTCACTTTCTCATGCCACCTGCACCCCATCACTGAGCTGACCTTCACAGTGAGGTCTGCAGACTACATTATTATTCTGGGAACCAGTTGAAAAAATAACCAAGAATGTGGTGAAACTGTGGACCAGCACCCCAAAACAGCACCAGTCAAGTAGTGAGGGTTTCACATTTGTTTTCACTAGGCAAAGACAACATGCAAAAACTAAGCAAGACGTAGTCAAAATTTTGTGGAATAAAAACAGCTGTGGACAAAGGTACTGCTTCTTATTAGTGGTTTTTTTTTCTGAAGCAGCTAAGAAAAAAAATTCCAGACCACAAATCCTCCTTGAGGCAGGTCAAAGAGGCTCAAACCCTTCAAACTGCTCCATACAGAAGTGCTGCTGAAATATCTGCATTAATGTATTGCTTCTTTGAATTGCAAAGGATCAGAAGCTTTAGTGTACACATATACAAACCCCAAAAAAGCAGCAACCAAGCTTTTAATTCCCTGCTTTGCTTTCAAAGGGACAGATGCAGAGAACTCACACACTGGTAGAACTGTCCACGCTGCCCTCCCGTTACAAAACGCTTCCCATCAGGATTCCAGGCCACACTTGTTAAACTGTCTTCATGAGACTGGCTCATCTTTGTCCTCAGCTCCCCAGTCTGGAAAAAAAAACAAAGGCAGCAGGGCCTTACACCAGAACCCTTTCTTAAAAAGGCACTGGTAATTTTATCTGACATTAATAGTTTGGAGGTGCATGTATTTCAACAGGTTTATTAAAAAGCAACAAATATTTATGAATAATGCAATGAAAAGACAGAACTACTTTGGCATATCCACTGGACTTTAGTTGGGACAATTTCTTTTGTCTCTCAAATCAAGAGAGATGGAATAGTTGGTGTGTCAAACAACTAAAAGATTTTGAGTGGAATGAAATCACATGAACAAGCCAAGAGAGTGACAAGCAGTATCAAATGAAAAAAACCCAAAACACTGAAAGAAAGGAGGCAGGGAGAGACTAGAAGAAAAGAGATGACAAAATATATTTTAGTAAGAAGTTAGGAATATCACAGTAGTTGGAATGTTTTCCTCCTTGAGCTGAAGCTCTCCATGCCAAAATTTAGCTTTCATGCCTAGTGTATAAAGCCACCATTTCACAAGACAAAGCACCAGTGAGTGGCATTGTCAGCAGTGCTCCTCACTGAGCCAATTTAGTCAATTAAACAGAAGAAAAGTGTTCCAAGGGTGAAGAAAGGAAACGTTTTTGTTTTAGGAAACTACATCAGTTCAGAGTCCAAGGCAGCACAGGGAACTCTATACAGCTCTCAGCCAAGGCAAGGGAAGCTTTTATATCAGCTCAAGTGCCCATAAAATTCAATAGCAGAAAGTGATTTTCAAATTCATGGAGGAAGTGGCAAAATGCCCAAGTGCCTGATGGAAAAATGAAGTTCTGAAATCATAAATTGAAGCCTCTTTCACTGACATCACTGGGAGGGTTACATGAAGCAGAACAGTTTGCAATTTTTACTTTCCCTCCTTGTTAAAATCATCAATGAGCAACTGCTTCCCTCCAGTGACACTTCTGCCCTCTGCTTCTCTTGATGCATTTGCTGTCCTTCTCTTCAGGAGCTCTGACATCCTATGCATTTATGCCATCCCTTCTCAGAAATGATAGTAACCACCCACACAAGAATTGCTGCACAATCCCAGACACTTAGACTTGAACTCCAATTTCAGTTCTGTCCAAAGTGCAAAGAGCATTTGCAGGCTGCCATAATTATTTTTTCAAATTGAGAGGAAGGCAGCGAGATCAGCATCTCTTCTTTACACTCCCACCTTGGCACAAGCCTGCAGCAATTCCTTCTTTCAGGAAAGAATTTAGATATCGAAACACAAGCAGCAGGCTGACCACAAAGTTTTCTTTTTCACTCTTGGCCACCACTTACTTGTACATTCCAGAGCCAAAGCTCAGAACAATCATCTGGGCCACAGGCAACAAGGTAGTTGTCATCTGGACTCCAGGCAATGTAGGAGACCCCGTACGCGTGACCTTCTAATGTCTTAAGGAGTTTTAGCTGGTGAGTGTCCTGGAACAAGAGAGGTGTTCTTGAGACACTGCAAATGAACTCCCACCACATTTCACACTTCCACAGCATCCATCTACAGCATGAGAGCTTTGACAGTTTACAGGGCCAGAAAATGAAAGCTCCTAACTTCGACCTTCAAAACAAGAACACTCATAGGTATTTTTGTTCCAATGTCCTCTGATCCTGAACATAAAACTCAAGAAATACCACTGAGTACAAAGTTTTAC
>JAYDZK010000169.1:7584420-7617954 GCA_034509185.1 Euphonia xanthogaster
GGGGCTGCCGGGGGTCCCGGGCATGTGCCCGGTGTGTGCCCTGGGAGAGGGCCGAGGGTGGTCCCGCATGAGGTGCGGTGGGCCGCCCCGACGTGTCCCGGTGGGACCGGCCGTCCCTGTGACACCGTGGAGGTGACCGGGTAATTTCCGGCCTCAGGTGGTTTCCTGATGCAGTTTGGACAGGGAGAATTGGGTGCAAACTGAAAGAGGGGGAAATTAGGTTGGGTGCGTGGAAGAAATGCATTTATGTGAGAGTGATGAGACCCTGGGACGGGTTGCCCAGGGTGGTTTGGATGCCCCAGCCCTGGTGGTGTTCAAAGGCAGATTGGATGGGACTTTGAGCAAGCTGGTCTAGTGGAAGGTGTCCCAGCCCAACGGGATGGTCTTTAAGGTCCCTTCCAACCTTGATCCTATGATTCTGCATTTGGGGGTTTGTAAAAAAGGAAAATGCTTCATGAAGTCGCATCCTGGTGTTGCACAGGTTGGTCACTGGAAGGTTTCAAGCCTGCTGATGGTCTTGTCTCTTGTAGTCACTGCATGCATTGGCATGGAAAAAGGGGGGAAAATGGCAGTTTTGCTGTAGATCTTACAGGAATGTTGAGAGTTGGGGCACATTTGTCAGGACAGGCTGTCAGAAGACAGTGGGAATTTTGAGGGTCCTAGTCTCTGCCCTGTGGTCTCTGTCTGCTAACCCTCCTGTGTGGTAGAAGGCAAACTCAAATCCTGAGCCAAGTCTCTGGTCAAAAGTCATGAGATGAGTGAAATCTTGGTCTTTAAAAATAGCATCTTGAAATAATATGTTTTATATTACTTGGTTTAGAGCCTAGAATTTTTATCTTTGGTATGCTCAAACTTTTCTCCAAAACCCAAAGGGAAATAACAAAACTCTTTTTTCCTTATTGGAAGCTGAGGTTAATATCTAAATATCTTCCCCTTCAGAAGCTGAGGTTTTAGGAGTACTGGCTTCGGTTAAACTAGTAAGTGAGCAACAGTGCTTTGTTATGAGTGGAACTTAGAACAAGTCCAGCTGGGGGAAACCAGAGGCCCAAGACCAGTGGAGAACTCCATGGAGGGACAAAATGCATGAAAGGAGTGAAACCAGAGAAGGAGATGAGACCTCATGGAGGCCTGGCCAGCTGAAGTAGATACCTTGGCCCTGTTTAGAGGCTGCAGAAGATATTTGACTGAAAACAGCTAAAACACTCTTATGTCAGAGGGGGAGGTTGGAAAGGGCTTTGTCCCTGACCTCTGCCCAGGTGTGGCTGTAGGGTTAAATTCAACATTGGTCGTCCAGAGAAGGGAATGTCGATTTTGTGTTTTTAGCTCACCAACCACTGCTGGAGACCACAAGGCTTGTGTTTTAGTCACTTCACTGCTGTATATACTCTCATTTCCATTGTTCTGTGTTTTCAGCATTCTTGAGTTCTTTCTTGGTCTCCCCCAGATGCCATCACTGCATCCATAATTCAAAGACTTGGGTAAAGATGGCAGGAACAATTGCAGAGTGCAGCACAGACCCTGTGAAGGCACCTAAAAGTGAACTTTAAAGACCAAGACTAGGTTTTCAGGAAGGCAAAGTTGCTCATCATTCTTTCCTGCCCTGTGCCTCAGTGTCCAGGGGAAGGGGATGGTAAAAACCCCTTCCCACTGTCTGCTCCTGTTGTCCTTTGTCACCTGTGCCTTCTGTAGTCATAGAGGTGGTTTTTACTTCTCCTAGACTTTCTTTAGTCACCAGGAGGGGATCTTGGAAGACAGGTCTGGGGCTGGCACAGTCACAGGAAAAAGAGAATTGTGAAAGGGGTAATGGCACCATGCTTTGTCAGTTTTTCATCAGCTAAGCCCTGATTTGGATCTGATTCTATTCTGCAGCCAGATGAGAGAGGGCAAATTTAATAAGCCAAATAAGTGTGCAGCTTTTTGAGCAATTAGAGAATCAACTGGTAAAAACAAAACATGTCTCACTTGTGACAGATGACTCTATTACAATAACAGAAGTATGAGTTCATCCTATTCAGGCATCTTTCAAGTTTCCCAAAAGTAGAGAATTAATGCACCAATTCAACTATAAAAAATGACAAACTTATAAACACCCAGAAGAGGAATTATGAAGAGAAATTTTGGCAGCCTTAAATTCAGTTGTAGTACCAGCCACGTTATTGAAGCAGAATTGCAATACATAACTGTGCAGAATATGTACAATTCTGACTATATTGTAATTCAGACAACTTCAGACAACTCCAGACAAGTTCCACATCTTTAATAGAGAAAATGTTGCAGAAATACTTCTTATTTATTGTGATACTTTAGAAAACCGAGGAGAGCAATCATTCCCTGTCAAAAACAGTAAATCAAATTACCAATGTAGAATATTTTGAACTAGTGTTACTCTTAAAGTGTAAGAAACCTATATTGGGACATTCTAGACTAAATACAGATGCATGAGAAGCAAGAAACACTTCCATTTTCTAGGTCTGGAAAGTCAGAAAAAACAACCCTTGAATTTATTGTTTATGAGCTGGCTAGAATTAATAAACTTTGGCTAATTTAGGTCTTTTTTTTTTTTCCTAAATTTTTTTCCCCCACCATTTTGTTTTAGAGGAGGATGGAGCACATAGTCCAGATCTGAATAATAGGAAGGAACTCTCATTAAGGGCCTGGGTTATTTGATAATAACCATGTGAGGCTGCTTGGGCAGAGCTGTAATACTACAAAATATTAGAGAAAATCCTCGGGAGATGGATTAGCAGTCAAAGCTGAATGCTGAAGGTAATTAATTGTTTGAGTCCCTATCAGGTGTGTATACTTTCCCTTCTGCATGAAATTTGAGGTTGCTGGAAACAAACCAACTAACAACAAAGAACAAAGGAAGAAAGAATAATTTAGAACAATCACATTTTCCACAGTACCAGCTAAATAAATGCTCGAACAGGCACCTGGATATGCTTGCCGCTTCCAAAAAATGAGATAAGGATGAAAGATAAGCACCTTTCTTAAACAGCATTTTTAGAAACCACTCAGCAGATAGTAAGCAAATTACACTGGTGTGAGATTCTTCATCACTTCATGAAGAGGAGGATGGGCAGTATTTTAGTAGAGGAGTGGAATATGGAAAGCCAAAACCTGGCTGGAGTTGCAACTGAAGGACGTGAAGGGCAACAGAAAGAGCTTCTACAGGTGATTTGGCAGCAAAAGGAAGACAAGCAAATATGAGGGCCTGCTGCAGGACTAGGTGACTAAACTGGCCATAAAGGACAGGAAAAAGGTGGTCAAGGAAAAAGAAGAGACCTCTTTCATCTTGGACTTCACTGGGAAAAAACGCTTTCCCATCTCCCAAGCTTCTGTGGCTGGTAGTAGGGTTTGGGCAGAGGAGGGAAACCCCCCCCTGGAAAGTCCACTCTGTCAAAGTGGGCATATACAAATCCACTGGGCCACATGACATTTACTTAAGTGTTGAGGGAGCTCACCAGTTTTATTTTGTGCTCACACCCTGTGACATTGGAAAGTCTGTGGCATTTAAAGACTGCAGGTGACTGAACAAAGGCTAAAGTTGCACGTTTAAGTTCAGTTGTGTCTGACCCAGTGTCACTGACTTTGGGCTTAGTGAGCACAGGGAAAGCAGAGGATGTCCTTCAAGCTTGTCTTTAAGAGGGCTTTTGGTGGACTTCCTCAATAACCTTATAACTGGGGAGATGTGGGTGAGGTGGGCAAACCCTGGGTGTGAAAAGCTGGCTTTGCCCCCAGGCTTGAAGGTTGTGTGTCATTGGTTTGAAGTCTTGTCTGCTGCCCCGTTAGGAGGGGTCAAGGATCAGTACTGGAGCGAGTCTCGTTTGACAAGGTCACCACGCAGGGGGTGGCACAGAGTGCACCCTCAGCAAGTTTTCAGCTGCTCCCCTTGCCAAGCTGGGGAGATCAGCGGGTACACAGGAGGCCACCAGCCAGAGCAGGCTTGCCAAGCTGCGGGAGTGGGCCAGTGAGAACCTCCTGTTGGTCAACAGAGGCAAGGGCAAAGTGCTGAATGTGGGACAGGCTATAGGATGCTACAGGCTGAGAACCAGCTGGATTGGAAGTAGCCCAGCAGAAAAGGGCCTGGCCATGCTGGTGGACAAAAGAAGTTCCTCATGGGATTCCAACACCTGCAGGGCTGCATTCTCCATATAGCCAGCAGGTATGAGCTCTGTGTGCAGCACTGGTGGGGCCACACTGGATACACGCTGTCTAGTTTGGGAGCAGCCAGTTCAGCAGAGGCTGCTGAGGCTGTAAGGGGCTGAAGCACATGCTGTGTGAGGAAGTGGGTTTGGCCACAGCAGGATCTAATTACTATGTGCACCTTCCCAAAGAGAATTATAGGGAAGATGGCACAAGGCTTTTCTCTGAGATAGTCACCAACAGGATGAGAGATAAAAGTGAGAAGCTGCACCCAGAGATATTCCAATTGTGTGCAAGAAAACGAAAGTTCAAAGTGAGAGTGGTCAAGTAGCAGAGCATTTTCCCTGAGTGGCTGAGGATTTTCCATCCTTGGATACAAAATTAGTCAGGAAAAGACTTTGAGCAATCTAGTTTATCTTTGAAGATAGCCATGGAGAGAGCAGGAGGTTGAACCAGTGACCTTCAAAATATCTTGCCCAACTTTAATTTTGCTGTGATTATAAATATACTTTCTACAAGACTATCCTTGTGTTGGTGGGGAACAGTATTGGTGACTGGATAATTGTCATGTCTCAGGGGTTACTGATATTATATCCCAAAGCTTCAGTACAGCCATCCTGTTGCTTTGTAGCTGAGCTTGCATAGTGAGGATAAGGGCAGTAGTGCTATCATTGCAACCTAATTAAATATTAGGTAATCACACAGTGTCTTCTGTCCACCAAATTCATGTGCATACACTGATGTTGACCTCTGCACTCTCCTGGGTAAGCACAGTGTGCTGTGGTCACAAAAATAAATGTCAGAAAGTGCCAGGGATCCCATGTGGTACAGAACGTCCTGTTTAATACAGGGTGTGTCGTGTCTTTACATGGTCACTGCAATTGCTCGTAGGAAGAGCATGCCTGGCATGGATTCCCCTGTATTTCCATTGCCACAGGTGTCTTTTCTGGATGTGCAGGATGCATTGGGAGAGCTCAAACTTCTCTGTAAGGACAGATAAAATGTGTATGTGCAAGGGGTGTGCTGCCAGGTTGGTACTTACTGTGCAACTTCTCTGAGCAAGACAATATTGCATATGCTGTAAATCTGACATGTCAGACTTGCTTTGCATGCAGGATTTATCTGTCTGGGACTATTCTAGATATCACCTGGCAAAATCTGCCTATGTATCCTGTGATGTATCAAGCATTTTCAGATATATTTAGAAGTCAGGTGTGGCCAGGGTTTGAAAAGACAGTAGGCCACCCTGTCAGTGCTGCAGTGGATTGCCCTGGACAGAATAACAGCATGCTTGGATTTTTCTTTTTTTTCCCTCCACATCTTGATAGGTGTAAATGCTCACTCTAACACTTATGAAACCCCCTTCTGACCACTGTGTGCAGCAGGAGCTGGCAGATACTCCACAGAAAAACTAATCACTGGTTTTATTCCCTGAAGGATTCCAAGCTTCTTGTTATCTGTGTTCCTTAATATCAGCGTGTCAATTTCATGTCCACGTCTCAGATGGGTTTTTGGTGTTTTTATGTGAGATTAGATTTGTCCTGCTGTTCTTGCAGTTGTTTTACTTTTCCTACTTGAGGGCTGCTCCCCTGCCTTTTATTTTGAGCTGGCTCTCAAAGCAATTGTTATTTCAGGCTTGTTAATGGTGTCTGCCAACTCCCACATAGCTCCTAGAGCCTAACCCTGAGTGGGATGGCCCACCACCTTCTATTGCCTATCCTTGGAATTAGGACCTGTCTCTCCCAGAATGACATGTACACTTGGCCTTTCTCTAGGCAGCTGCAATGAGCTCTCACACCTGGAACTAAACATTCAAGACCAGGCATGTAGACTGTAGTATCTCATATCCACTCTGGAATGGGCAGAGGGGAAACTATTACGTAATCACCAGATTACATCTTAACATTAGGCTTGTGAATAGCTCCTTGGAGCCCTGGGATTACTTACTAATTTTTTCCCCTCCTTAATCAGAAATATATGGTGTTCCAAGTCCGTGTTTAAAAAAGCAAGTGAACCAGACCCTCCTTACTCTGGGCAAGAGATTAAAGGCAAGTGTCACAAGAATGTCATTTAAGTGCCCCTTATTTTAAAGAAAATCATTACTTTTTCTTGTAACTGTACCTTTACTTAAAATACAGCTTCCTGTACAAGCTCCTCCTCCCTTGTTGGTGCATAGTATTTACATCAGAAATAAAGAGCCACAAAATTAGAGAAAAGATTCCTTTGTGTGGCTCCATACATTTATGTAGTAAAAAGTCTTTACCACTTCATCTAATGTTTTCTGGTACATCAGCTCTGGCTCTTACTCTCAGACTTAGGACCTCAGGAAATTTCAAATACCTACTCTGATAAAGAACCCAAGGCACCAACACTAGTCCAGCCCAAAAGTACTTTTTCTGCATGCTTGAAAGAGGGTGTTGTTCCAGAACTAGAGTGGCCTGAGATGCAGGAGTGGGCAAGAGCATTGCATGGTACTGAAGACTGATTCCTCAGGCTCTCAGGAGAATGCTCATTCAAGACACAAGTTCTGTCTTGAGGCTAACACCAGGCAGTAAGATGTTAAATCCATGTGATCCACTAACTTTTAAACATTACATTTTAATTTCCAGAAGAGTTTCTTCAGATCCTTTTCCAAAGGCTCTTAGTATCAGAGAGTTCAGTTTTTTGTCTTTGACTTATGTATTTGGGTCTTTTGTACTAAACCAACCTGATTTCTCCAATTGAAAGTGTAACATTCACCAAATTTTCTGTAACACTTGGGGGTTTTCTGAAGAGGATGCAATCTGTGGAATGTAGGCAGAGATAGTTTTTTACTGAGATGTATTTGGAGCAACTAATAGACCTTATTTGAATCTTTGCCTCATAAATGATATAATAATTTCAAATACGTGCAAATTAAACCTTTATGCTTTTGTGGCTTCTCTCTTGAAGAGTGCCAAGAGGGTTTCTGAAGCATGGTGTGGTAGGCAGGATTTACTGACGTGCATTTGGCTGCATTACTCATCACCAGTTGGACTAATGGGCAGAACACCCTAGATATTGTCATTCCTATTTTTATCCAGCAGGACGTGTTGACACAATAGACACAATTCCATCTGTAGAATTTCTGAGGTAGTTCCTCATTTTCTATAAATACCAACACCTTTTTTGTCAGTAACTCTGACTTAATAACGCTTCTTCAGAGCGCCATGTCTGAGAGAGGAGTGTGTCCTGCTGGATACTGCCAGTGCTGGGAGGCATGGATGGTGGGAAGGAGTTCCAGCTGGGAGGAGGAAAGGGGAGTTTTGTAAAATTAGCATCAAAGGCTGGGTCTTTTAAATATTTCAGTGCATGCATAGACATACTTCTGTGGGCAGCACTGTTTACTGCGTTTTCACAGTTGGAACCTAGTTGTATAGATTATAACAAATCTGTCACCTCGGAGTAACTAATTATATTGCACACCATGGCCTTTCAAAACCTCACAAATGCATCCTGAAATGAGCTCAAGCTTTCTGTCCTGAAAGACAAAGACTCCTCTCCCTGAAGCTAAAAGAATACCCATGTGTTGTTAGGAGTCCCCTGCCAAGGATGTGCAGTGCCAAAGACACAGCTGAACAGAACTAATTTCATTTTGCCAGGAGCATTGACACAAATGCAAAGTAGGTAGCTTGATAAATCTGCTTTGCTGTTATTGTAACAACAGTGTTAGCAGGAAAACCTTGATAGAACTTCCTTTTTGAAAAACATAGTTCACGGCATTAATCTAGCTTGACTTTGTACATCTCTAAGTTAAGCAGTTGGCCTAGCTATTTTCCTAATCTTCCTCTGGAGAGGTGGAGGCAGCCACGAAGGTGATTCATCCCAGATCCTTATCATAGGATGGGATGTGTGGCTTTCTGGTGTCTTGCAGTGGCACTGCGGGAGCCTAGCCCAGCGGCGTTAGAGCATATCACTCACTTGTAAGTGAGTAGAGTTAAAAGAGGTGAATTCTGGCCTACATTCTAGCACTGTGGTTGTAAATTTGGAAATTCAAACAGTGTCACATTGGCTGTGAGATGCCAGTGTGCCACTGGCAGCCGCAGTGAGCTGTGGCAGCGGAGCACTTACTCCCGTGTTACTGGAAGGCCAGCCTGTGGCTCGTGGATTTTGGAGCTGTGCCATCACATCCCTTCTTGGTGATCTGTCATCAATCTGTTCTCAAGGTCATAATGGCTCCTGAGACCCAGCTGTGGGAGGAAACCAGCCAGCCAGGGATGTTCAGGCCAGTATTGACAGGTCACCTGAAGGAGCAGAAGGTCTCCAGGGACGTTGGCAGGAAGGATCCAGGATGACCTTTGGGGATCTCTGAGGGTCTAGACCTACCACATCTTATCTTGAAGCTGCTCCCAGGGCTCTCCATCCTCCTGATTCTTCAGGGTATGTGTCTTGTGACCCTTGGGCCTAACTAAAGCCTATGTGCAGTTCATTAGATAGTAAATGGTAGTCACTGGTGCTTAGTTTTGTTACTTTAAAAATATGCACACTATTAAAATTATTGTGGAAATAATAACCAGATGAACAAAAAGAAAGGAGAAAGCTTAAAAACCTTTTCTGATTAAGTGCAGTAAGCATTCTGTGTATACAGAACTGCCAGCAGTTTCTCTCCCCACCATCTCTCATCCTTTGTAAAAATAAAGAAGAAATACAAGTAATCCATCTTGAAAATAAAGCCTTTTTAACAAAACTCTAAAATAGGCACTTTTGTTCACTAAGCACATTCATTTTTCATATTAATTTTTATATTTTATAAGGTCAATTACCCCGTAACACATTCTTGCATGCCTTCTTCAACAATACTGCGATAACATTTCAACACTAAGAAGAGACTTAGGATCATCTGCTTCATTGTTAAAAAAGTTTTACCATGCAGATATCCTAAAATATCTTGTATAAACACATTATGACTTCCCTGAAATCTTATGAGTTATTTGATGCTAAAACACCCTTAATCTGTCTTTTACACAGAACTAATATATCACTCTACATCTTACTTTTATAATGTATTAAATATTTGTGTTTTATCAATATTAACAAAATATTGATAATGAAATACATGGAAAATATTATGTGGATAATAAAACTATGCTACTTCACACATGATCAAAAGTTTGTCATTGGAATAGCAGTTTTAGCTATGTCTTTCAACACCTTTAATGGTTTTTATCATTTTACCTATATAACACAAATACCTATAAACATTAATTTAAATTGTACATAATTTAATATATGGAACAAACCCTATGGATATTCAGTCTGGATTTTTTTTTTTTTTACTAGAAGACAGTAAATTGAGGCAGATTCAGATTGTCAACAACTGCTTCCATGACTTGGCTTTTGAAACAAGCCTTGATGAATAATATTGCATAGTTATTGCACTATCAAGCATTTTCAAAAAACAATTAAAATAGTAATTTCTTTTTAATGAAGCCGTCTAGAATGCTCAGCCTGCTGAATTTTACATTGGACCTTTGTATTCCTTAGGGAATAACACTAGCAATGTTTCAAAAGGGAGCATTTTCAGAGGCAAGGCAATATAAAACCTCTGAGAAGAGGAATTTTTGCTGCTTGGATAAACATAATCAAAAATAGAATAGTAGAAATCATGTCTTCTGTGGTGTTCAACCTGTGCTGATTTATGCTTTTTGTTTCTTTATCAGTAGATATCAGACTGATATCAGTGTTCTCATTTGTACAGATCTTTTTGTTAAGAGTTTTCAAGTTCACCTATCATTTTTATTTGTCATTACATTGGCTTTCTCTTTGTGCAGATCAGGCTGAAAATTTTTCTTTCAGTTTCCCTCCAAGGTTTTCATAGGGAGGGAAGAGGATTGTTCTGAGTGACACTGGCATGCAAATAAATAACACTGAAACTTGGAAGAGTGTTAATTACAAATTATTATAGCCTGACTGACCTGACTTGGCATCATGGTATCTCACCAAACTGGCTCTTTATTCTTACACGTGTCTGATTTGTGTTTGTGGTGTGAAGCTAATGAGCTCATGGAATTGTTTGGCCTAATCCTGCTCTCTTTACACTGCAGAAGTTTTCTGTGAGGAAGAACAAGGAATATCAAAATGAGGTTCACTGGCTATGACTCGTGGTGATTAGCCCAAGTAATATTTGGTATAAACTGCTATTTTAATGAATTCAGGTGGATGACATATTTGGGATGTTCTTTGTTTACCTAAATGAGATTTACATTGTTTTAAGACTGGCTTACACTTGTGTGTAAGCTCTGTTGGCTTCAGTGCACTTTTTTGGTGATTCTTACCTGTGTGGGACCACATAGGGTACACTGAAACAAATTACAATGTGTTTAATTATGTAATTAATAATGTAACACTCGTTTTGCTGTGACTTCTGATCACGTTGCCATTATTTTAGCTCTGCAGAAGAAGAGCAATTTGGGTGGTTGGGAACAAGAAGGACTGGAATCTTAGAGAGGTCTCTCAGTTAAAAGACAAGCAGATCTTATCTTTATAGCCATTTGTGCTACACAGACATCAGAAGGCTGTTTCTTAGAGTCTTTGAAGTGAGATGAATCTAACAATTGTCCTGTTCCTCATTCCCTTTCCCAGAGGGACACTGGGCTGTGGGCTGGGGCTGTAGAAGATGCAGGTCTTCCACCTCAGCCCTCCTTCCCAGCTGCTGCTGTGCTCATTACCAGGGTGGAGCAGTGACACACCTCGGCAGCATCTTGTTTTGGAGTTACTTGGTAGGAGTGCTGTGCTGAGCTGTGCAGCCATATCCTGCATTTAACTATAGGGTTACATGAGTAATAATTCAGGTAGTTCAACCAAAGCTATTGAGAATATGTAGCACAGGTGATGCAATCACCAAACACACGCTGGGGGACCCCACTCCGTGGCCAGTTCTGTGTTCAGGAATTGTCAGTGTGGTTTGACATGTGACCAGCACATTCTCAGTATGTTTTATCACACTGTCCTTTTTTTGCATCTCCTTTTTTTCATAATTTTTTGTAATATTTCAAGAAGAATGCCTCTATTATTCCCTCTGTTTCCTGAGGTATGCAGTAGTAGCCACAGTCTGCCATTAGATTACATTGCATTATTTACAGTACATAAATGCAATGTTTTGATGTCCATGTGCCATTAATCCCAGCAGGTCCAGGCAAAGTGAGCCCTACTTTTGTAGGTATTTAGTTTGAATTTCAGTCTGTCCATGCCCCTGCAAGCTTACAGTTCAGAAAGAGGAGACAAAATGGAAAGGTAACATGGATAGAACAGGTTGAATAGAGGGTATTTCCCTCCCCCTGTAGGTTTATTCTTAACATTGGCATCGGGCTTTCAAACTATTGGAAGGAAAGTTATTGCTGAGAAGTGATGGGAATGGGAAAGGAAAGACAAATAGTGGCACAGCAGTGTGAAGAGAAAGAGCAGAAAGAATGAATTTGACTCAGAGAAGCTTTTGGTGACTGACTTCATAGAAATAATACAATAGAAAGTGGAGAAAAAGTCCATGGTCAAATCACATGAGGAGTCAGTCCAAAATTTCCAAATAGGTCGCTGATGTTTGCTGGCAGCTTTTAACTTCAGCTGGAAGAAAAGAGCCTCTTTTCTCCACAAACCAGAATTAATCTGTAATGCTTTTCTCCTCCAACTCAAGTGACTTGTGTTAAGAGGGCAGCTTTGGGACAAGGACCTTGGACCGAGTCCTGTTTGGGTACAGTGGAAAATTTCCAGCTGTATTTTAAAGCACCATTCACCTCCTGTGTCTGAACTGTTAATTTGCAGTGGGGTCACTCCCAGCTTCCACTACTGCTAGGACATTAATGGTCTAAATAACTGCACCTGCTATGGTAATGAAAGTGTGCAGAAAAGCTCAAGTAATTTAGAAAATTATGTATTGTGTTGGGGTGCCAAGAAGGACAGAAAGGTACAAGTGGCAAGAAGTTGGTCAAAAGAAGTGGGGATTTCAGATCACTTGCTGTATTATTGCCACAGTGTTAGCAGTGCTGCTAATGCTTTCAGTATTTTACTGACTATTCAGCTTTGTAGTTGAATGTGTTGCAGAGTGGGAGAGCTTTTTGACTAAGAGAAGGCATTGGAGTAATGTTTATTTTTTAAGAAGTCCTTTTTATTATTTCGGTGGCAGGTTTTTAAGATTGTGAGATTTGTTTAAGACCAATCCCTAGCAAAAAAATAGGTCATTAGGCATCTTTGGATCAAAAAAATCTCAGGAGAACAGAACTTTAAATGATCCATTTCTTGCTCCAGTCTGCAAACATGAATCATACCAATATGATTCCTGATAAATGTTTGTCTAACCTGTTTTTGAAGTCTTTTGCAGCCTCCTCAAGCAATCTATTCAAGTCCTTATTATGCCTACTGGTAAAAGAAGCCATTTCTAATGTCTAGTCTAAAACTCCCACCTGCAGTTCACACCCATTACTTCTTATCGTGCCATGCTGGGCATGAAGAACAGCTTAATTCTCTTCCTCTCTGCATCCATCTTTTATGTATTAGATAATGCTTGCATTCTCCTGCATGTGCCTTTTTCTGTGCAGCTGGACCTGGATGAATATAGTTTAAAAGAAAAAAAAAAAAAGGAGAGTAAAAAAAAATCACATTTCTGGCTGAGACAGTCATTTTAGGCAGCAAGTGGGTGAAATGGAGGAGCAAGTGGGTGAAATGGAGGAGTTGGAAAATGCTGGGCAGGGCAGGGTGATTTGCTAGAGAGAGAGAAAGAGAGAGAGGCTGGTGCCTGCCATGTGTTGCACATCTCTCGTGACAGTGCCTGTTTGGCATTTCTGTCTCACCTGCCCGTGTCCCAGCCTGCATCTCTCACCCGTCACCTGAACGGTGGCCAGGAACTGTAGGTGCTTCTGTGGAGCCTGATTTTCAGGGGTTAGGTCAGTTCTCTGCTTCCATTTTCAGTTGTCTCCATTTTTGAAGATGGGTAAGAAAAAGTAGGGAATGAGAAATGTGGCAGCTGGAAACTGACCCATGCTCCTTCATTCAGCCCTCAAATGTCATACTCCAAGATACAGGAGATATCCATGAAATACCTTCCTTCTTCTTTCTTCACATCTTACATCTGGCAAAAATCCCCAAAACTCTGCTGTCCAGAATTATCCCAAATATGAATCCCTGACTGCTCTTAGCATCTGCTCCAGAGCAGTAGCCCTTAGAATGGGTATGACAGAGGCTTCCCAAGTATCCTGCAGACATTCCTAAGCACTTAGGAGCACCAGTCCTTTGGCTGTCCACTCTGTCTTCTCCCAAGTGTCCCAGCCATGCCAGCCTTTCCTCATGGATCATTTGGATCACCTACATGGTGACACAGTCTCTGAAATTGCAAGTTCACTTGGTGCTTGGTTACTTGGTGCTGCCCATGCTTTGGGTGCACACAGCAGCTCTCCAGTTCTGCAGGTGTGAGGCACACACGTGGGTGGGTGAAATCTTTATCTCATGGGGATTTTGGGAGGTGAGCAGAACTTTGTTCCTTTGGGGCTGACAGCTGAACAAAGACACAGAGCAGTTTGCATGATTTAAATCTATTATTTGCAAATCTGAATAGTCACTGGGGTCACATTTTCTTTTCTGTGGTGAAGACCATACACTTACTTTTAAATTAAGAAAACTCATGTTCTTCTGCTAGTTATGTGATTCTGAGAGCTGGCACCAGAAGCATAAGGCTTTAATGCTATTTATAATGCCAAAATATTTAGAGTGAATGGGATTCTTATGAAGTGGAGAGGGAATATTGTTTCTCATGTCAATTAATTTTTGAAAGAGAAAGCCTATGGAAATTTTTCCTCAAGTCCATGAAATCTAGAATTGCCTCATTCCATTCCAGTGGTGAACTTCACAAATGTGCAGTATGACAAAATCTTACCTGTAGGCTAAATTTGAAAGAGAAATCTTCATTTTGCTACATTTTCTAAAAGAACACAGTTTGTATTAACTCTGTTTTTTTATTTTTTTTTTTAATTGAGGAAGCCATTTTCTCATCTTGGAATGGGAGTGGGTATTAACATTACAGGTATAGGAATTCGTATTACCTCTGAGGATATGAATCCCAATTGAAATGAACCTGGAAAAGTCCCCCAAGCATTTTCTGTTGATAACTGTGACACCCAGTGGTTATTTAAAGAAGTATAAAAATGTAGTGCAGTAGGATTGCAGTGAACATAAAGGCTGCACAAAATACTGAGGTTTATACAATAAATGTGTGCTTTTAGAGTAGTACTCTTTTCTTTGGTAATGTGTTCACATACTAAATTTAAGCCACTTTAGGAGTTGTGAGGCTTTAATCCATTAGGTTTATGTTTTGTCATATTTAAAAATACACACAAACGTACACACACATATAAATATATTTATGTATTTACTTGTACAAGGCTTTTTAATACATTGTGAGGCTGAGTTTATAACTCTGGTGAAACGCTAACAAAAAGTAGCTATGAAGTATGAAATGGCTTTTAATTCTTGTTGGTGAGAAGCTGGCTCAGAAGCCTGGCAGATAAAGGAACCTTGTTTCCTCTCCTTTGTTTGCCACTGACTCATTGTGTGGCTTAGAACAAATTGCTTGTGTGCATGGCTGATAAGTGCTTCAGTCTGTTCATAAAGGTGCAAGGTGTAATTAGTGTTAATCTAGGTAGCATTCACCTCCAACCATTTATGCCAGAGTCAAGAATGATTAAGTTACCTGCTGTGTATAATGCCTCATATTTATATTCCAAAGCATAATATTACTTTATGAGCTGTGTTTTATTACAGAGCACTGAATACAGATTTACTCCCATATACCTGGTAAATGAGAAATTAAACCCTATTGCTTAGGGATCACTGACCATTAAATATTTACTCTTGGTGGCATGTTTAAAATAAAGGAATGCCGTTAAAATTCAGAATATCAGTGCAGTGGACCAAGCAGCAGGTGCCCATTATAAACAGACTACTGTGTCTATTGGTTGGGAATGTCTCAGGGAGCTGCTGAAGCTTTTTCTTACAGGTAAGAAGAGTTACACAGCAAAAGGGGCAATGTCAGAAGGCATCCCCTTATAAGCCTGGGGATTAGACAGAGCTGCAAAGTCAGTTGCTGCCTAAGGCCCTGTCCTGGCTGTGTTAGCTGTGGTAATACTGCATGCCTCAGCAGTGTTCTTCAGCTCCCCAGGTGTGTGCCTTGTCTTCATCCAGAACTGGAGTGACATCTGTATTGCCACCCTTTATTCATCTCTACCCTACCCTGTTTTCATGCAGGGAAACTGCAGCCGGAAGGGGAGAAATGAGACATTCTGGCAAGTCCAGCCATATCAGGGTGAGGAGAGAACCAAGACACACACACACACAGAAACACAAGCTGAATGGCTGTGCTACAGCATCACTCTGCAAGAACATCAATATTATCTACGTCACACTATTTTTTTATTTTTATGATCATCAGTGTTTCATATTTAACAGGATCACATGAAATATTGAATTATCATAAGATCCTTAAATGCTGAATTTGGGATAAAAATACCTTAAAAGAACTGCATATGTTGGAGCTAAACTTGTTTATCATAAAAAAAAAGCAGGGTTTGGATGTTACTACTTGGAATTCTGTAACATTTAGTAGTCCTTGTTTCACACCTGCTGCCCAGTCTTTACAAGGACACAAAGAGATGGAAACAGAAGAGTGAAAATGAAGGAATGCTTGATAAAGTGCAGTGTTTACACTGTTGCTAACAGATTGCCACCCGTTGTTGTTAACTGCAGGGTGAAGAGTGCTTTTGTCTTCCAGCTTCTGATAAGAACAAATGTATGTGATAAAATGTTGTTCTAACAGAAGAATATATCCTGCTGCTTGCTGATATGCTGGCATATATCCTGGTTTAGTCTCCAGAAGGAGATGGTGAACAGACCTTTTGCTCTTTAACCTAATCCTGAAATATGGATATGCAGAAATTTGGTTTTGCTTGGTGTTCCTCCACTGTTTATTCTATACTTAAATGATTTGAATTCTTGAATTCTGGCTCTGTGTCATTGATGCCTACTCTTGGTTTGGTTTTTCTGAACTATACATAGCTCATTTCAATCCTTCCACTAGTTTGGCTGGTTGATTGTGATGGGCTTTAGTGTTAAAAAGTTTGGGTTTATTCCTCAAAGACTGGGAAAATCATGTTAGAAACCAGTTTGTCTTCTGCTTTGTTTATGGCATATTTTGGTAGCCAGCATAAACAAAGCCTAGGGCAATTTGCCATCCTATTCTAGACAGGATGTCCAACAAGTGGAGTAAGTGCAAAGTCTTCTGTTTACACTGTGAACTCAGTTTGGAGGTTTTTGCTTCCCTGTTCTGGGTTCTTTATCCCAAAAGTGATTTCTGATCCTATGAGGAGAAAACTACAACTCACAGTGCACAAATCTGCACTTTTAGGTAAAAGATACGTAGTAGGTGGAAGAAATGTGTCCCAATACTTGGATTACAGGAGAAAGAGTATGCTGAGAGAAGAAATAAGTCTGCCATGTGGGTTGATACTCACCTTAGTTTCTGTTGGGAAGTTGGGAAGAGCATACTTGAAAGACATGAGTAGTGATGTGTTTTATCCCTTCCCACACACTGGGGCTTGGCATGCCCTGGAAGAGAGTCTCCCAGTCATTGTTATTTATGGCTGTGATGCAGCACTCCAGTGGCTGATGGAGTGTCTCTGGTGCCTCACTGAAATGGAATGTTTCAGATACAGACATGAATATCATAAAAGACACTTTTCCCAATAAAGCTACACCCCTGCTGGTTAGCCAGTGCCCTGAGGTCTTGTGATAATAAGATCTGACTTCAACCTCCACACTCATCCCTCTGCACGCCTCCCTTCTATGTCAACGCAGCTCTTCCAGCGCTCAAGTTCATTTCAATAGTTAAAATTTGGCTTCTCACTTTCAAGAGCATCGAGGTCTGGCTCTTTGGAAGTGGTGACTGCAAGACATGCACATTAATTTATTAATTTCAGGGAGAAAACAAGAAAAGGAGAGAAAAGAGAGCTTAGGAGTGGAAAAGGAGCAAGAAGGTGGCTGCAGGAGCAGCCCCACAGCCTGGTGGTAGCAGGGTGAGCCACAGTGCTCTGTCAGGAGATCAAAACAAGTGGATCCACCCTCATAATCTTCTTCTTGCACAACCCCTGACATGGCCATGTGTGGCTGTGTTTCACACTGAAAAGAGGTGAATAGAGGACAGGCTGCTGACTTAAACGATATTTAGAGGAGATAGAAGTGAATTTTTAGGCAGTCCCTGCAGCCAGTTCACAGAATAAACTGACAATGAACTGACATAAAGGATGTAGTAAGCAAGTTGGTTTTATATCAGGGTGCAACTAATTTAATAGTTACCAGACCAAACTGCTGCCTTCTGGTATTTTGAATTCTGAGGTATGAAAATAAAATGTGTGAAGTACAAAATAGGATTTCTAGATGGTGGGAGTGAGCAAGATTTTATTAAGGATGTTTGTTTAAATACTGCTACAGCAGATGTAATACAGATCATAACATCTCACTAAGTCACAGGAGTTCAAGAGTTGAAAATGGCCATTTAAAACTTGTCTGTATAAATAAGTGTCAGAGAATCTGAATAAATTCTTTTCTCTTGAAGTTGAAAAACCTTCTCAGACACCATAAATGACAGAAATTTCATCTTATTCACCAGTAAGCCTTTCCAGAGCAGTCAGTGACTCACAGATTCAATGTCAGTCCTAAAAGCCTTCCAACCTGAGGAGAATTTGAAGTGATGAAGCATCCTCTGCTGCACATCTGCTTGAAGTACAGCATAATGCTGTTTTAGCACCCATGATTTCAGGAACACAGGCACCAGTCTCGAGTCACTGAACACCCTTGTTGTGGCAAGACAGGACTGTCCCTTTTCTGTGGAGTTTTTTTGTTTAGATTTGGTTTTTTGAGGTTTTTGGGGTTTTTTGTTTGTTTTTTTTTCCATCTTCAAGCACAGATAGCCAAGGGAGGAAGTAACTGACTGATTGATTACTTGTGACTGCTGAATGAGACATTTAAAGAAATGTCTGAGCTTAAGCAGACAAAGTCATCACTCGATAGCCTGTTGATTTGCAGTTTTAAATCACTTAAATAGATATTCTTCCAGGAAAAGTCCTGTCTGCTGCTTTGCAGAAGTTCAGATGGAGCACTGTGCTTTGCTTCATCATCACTTACATTGTGTAGTATTCCTGTAGGAGTGCAAGGAACGGGCAAGAGACCAACAGAGAAATTTTCAAAAGTTAGTGATATAATATCTTGGCCATTGATTATAACAGGATTCAACCCAGCTGTGCTGGAAGTGTGCTCTGTTAGTTTGGACAAGCAATTGCACCCATTGGCACCTCATGGCCTTATTTGATTTAGGACAGAAGTTTCATGATTAGTTTAAGCCAATCTGAGACTGTACTGCTGCCAAGGGACATTCCTCCCACTCTTACATCAGACCAGGCACCCACATGCCCATACAATAAACTGATCCATCTGAAAACCAGCCTGGGGTGGGGGGAAGGAGGGAGAGAAGACTTTTTTAAGACAGAAAGTCAAAGAAGAAGCCAGAAGGTTGCTGGGGCTTCTGAAATGGGTGGACTGGCAACAAGGATCACGGGGGATGGAGAGGTGAGACCACCACCTCTGAGGCAGTGGGATTCAGCAGGTGAGTGTCCTGAAGTCCCTTTAGCATGCAGTGTGGCAAACCAAGAAGGTTTGCTCTGGAGAGAGAAGCAGGTTGTGCTGCCACAGCAGCAGCTGTGCTGAGTGTGTTGGAGAGGCTGTGCTTCAGGTTAGCTCTGGGCTTGTCCCTGTGGGAGCGTGCTGTGCTGGGTGTGCTCCTGGAGTGTGGGTCTTCCACTTTAGTTGATAACACAAACTTGTGTAGATACACCCAGCGTGTAGCTGGGGACCCCACTGGTACTCATATTTCTTGAGATGTCAGGATGCTCCCATCATATGGAAGTATTTACAGTCTGTTTAAACTCTCGTGTTGGGGCTGAGAGGCAGGAATATAGCAGAGCTGGTGTTGAGCAATAAAAGAGACTACAGGGATTTCATCTGGTTTTATCCCCACAAGAAACTGAATATTTTCTGTGCTTCTGGTTTGAAGCAATGGAGGTGTGCCAAGGCTGAAGCTCAGCTCTCTGGCTGGCTCCTGTTGGCCATGGTGCACTCAATGTTTTTCCTCTTTGTGGTCATTCCCAACTGAGAGCTCTGCTCTTCTCAGCTCCTGGGTGCTTCACCAAAGCAGGCTGTGAACTCACACTCTAGTTTAAATGTGCCTTTTTGAACAGCATCCTTAATTTGCCCTTTGGGGCTGTTTTGTGCAGTTCAGTGTGTTTAATCACTTGCTCATATTTTTCATGGGTCACTCTGGTAGTAAAAGACAGCAGGGGGCACCAAATCTGCATAATTCTGTTAAAATTGCAACATCTAGGTCCATGCTCATAAAATTTAAGTTATTAGGCATACTTTCAGTTTAACAGTTATTAAGCCTACCTTCAATTTAACATCTGTAATTTCATTTTAGCACTGCTATTTTTTAAGACACCTCCTTGCTTCTCAAGAGTTGCAGTGCTGGAAGTTGGGCTTGAATTTCCACGAAAGTATATATTTGGGCCAGTAGCAGATTTTCTCCTGCCTGTTTTCATCCCATTTCCTGCCCTACTTAGTGCTGTAGGCTCCAGAGTTCATGCCCAGGAAGATACTCTCTCTAATACTTAATTCAGGAAGCTGTTTGTATTTGCAGAATTGGATTAACTGAAGGCTTTGCTTTTCAGCTCCAAAGTATCCTGATATTTGCATTGTGAAAAGATTTTGTGCTGAAATTAGTGTTGGACTAGCTAAAGGACTTCTCAATGGCCATGGGAAATGTTTTCAAGCCTAGAATAACCAATGTAGCTGCCTCTGTTCTTTTGGAGAAGATGGAACTCAACTGTCTTACAGGTTTTTTAAGAAAAAATCCTCTGCAAAATAAAAATGAAATGCAAAATATATTCTCTACTGGTTCTTTGAGTATTGATTTAAAATTAATCTGTGAGCATGGATCTGATTCAAAAGCCTTCCTAAACTGAGTGGTTCACACTCATGAGACATCTGTGGGTACCCTCAAAGAAGTAAACCCTATTATTTGTGTATATAACACACAAGTATTATTTGTACTTTGGAAGTGCTTCAGGGTTGGATCCTCATTTGATAACATACAAAGAAATGTAATATTGCAGTTTGACAGATACTTTTAGAAATGTATTAATTGATTAATCTATAAATTGTGAGCTACTTGTAGTGTATTTCTGTAATGCACTCAAGCCTTGCTGAGATGGTCATCACATGATTTTTCTTTTTTTCTGCCCTGCATGCCCAGTCTTGGATTTCTATTCTCCTAAATTTAAAATCCTTCTTTGAAAAATCAGACCATAAAGAGAGAGAAGGAGTCGTGCAACTAAGGAGAGAACCTAGGTCTGAGATATGACTGCTCATCCTGTAGCTTCTGGTAAGTCATTTTAGCGTCAGATTCGTAAAATAATTTGGTTATTTGAATTGTATGTTCAGCTGGGTAATGCATGCCTAAATAAATAGCATCTCCAGGCTTATTGATCTACTTTAAATGTAATCACTCATTGGGTAAAACAGGCAAACAACAGACTTGCTCAGCTTTCCAGAACAGCATGTTCTTACAGGCAGTTGCTATTGTTTCAGTCAGCAGGTTGTCAGATGACCAAGACTCAGGTGAGAGCAAATAATGTTCATATTAACAGCTTGGTAAGTGTCTAACAGCACCTGTCCTGCTCTGTGCTGAACTGATGGCACACACTCCACTGATCCGTGCGTGTACAGTTCACCCTGTGCTTTGGAATTAATTGATTTGGGCAGATCTGAAATGTTAAAAGCAGGAGCTAGAAGTGTGATTTCCTCCAAGGAGATACCACTGGATTACTCTTCATGATTGGTTTACTGAGCATTTTCTCTTTGGGTTGACAAATCTTGTATTTTGGATTGTGTGGTTTCACAGATTTGCTGACCTTATAGCATTACTGTGAAGAGAAGTACATTAAATATTGGGAAGAGTATTAATACTGTCACAATGGGGATTGCATAAATATCTTGTGTAGGTAGACTCTACATTGCCACTGATTTCTTTGGAGAAAATTTACACCCCTGAACTTTTGGCTTCTCACAATAGCAGGTTAAAAGAATGATTTCAAACCTGTGTTTTACAGTCACCTGTTAAAAAATGTGTAAGACTATAAATAATAGATTTGGATGGTTCCTTAATCAGCTGTAGGATTGCTGTGGTTTTTGTGTCTCCATAGTTCTTAAACCTTGTCAGCTGGAACATCTCTGGAAGCATCCATGGTCAGGCTGGATGGGCCTTTGAACAGCCTGATGTGGCAGAAGATATCCCTGGATCTGTGTGCATGACAGTTTTGAAGGTGGGTTATGGAAGCATGGTTTGGTTGGCATTTTTACATTACCATTAATGTCATGTAGGGAACGTGCAAGTTTAGTGATGTATTCTCACTTTAATTTCTTTGTAGGTTTTTTAACTCCTAATTTAAATCACTTTTTGTAGTTTCAGACCATTGCATTTTACCCTGTCTGTTGTGGATAGAGAATATTGTATTTCCACACTTACTGCCACTTTACAAATATGTTTTCATGTGTGTCTGCAGGGTTTTCTCTTGGTGGAATGAGCTCAGTTCTTTCTGGCTTATCTCCAAGGCCAATAGCTCTAATATCTCCTGAATTATCTCAAATACGTGCATGCAGCTTTCAAAAGTGTAATGTCCTGAAATGTCCCTTCTTCACATCTTCAGTGCTACTTTTTGGCTTATGCATCCCAGTGCAATGTTTTCTGTTTTCATTCTGGATTGATGTCATTCTCTTTGTTCCATTTGGGATAAAACATGCAGCTATTTTTCTGAGTACTGCTGCAGCGTGTTGGGAAAATGCAGCTGGTTTTACTAACCATGATTCATCATCAAAATGAAAGGATTCTGCACATGGGATTTGCAGGATGCTACCTCAGGTCTAGCACTAGTCAAGACTTCCATTAATATTTTGGATAACATGGTAGAGAGGATTATTAAATAGCATCCAGCCATCAGCTGCAGAGGATCCCTTAACTGCCCATGAAAGGGGAGGATGTAAATTGAGAATCAACATGAGACCTCAAGAAATCTGTGTGAAAAGTATACACAACTCAACAAATTAAAATGAGACCTACTTCATTTAGGTAGGAATAATTAAATACACAATAGAAGGGTGGGAACAATCAGCACTGTGAAACATTTCAGCGCTAGCATATATGGCTTTAATTGCTCATTCTTTTTCTTAAGACCTATTACTTTGTCATAGAAAGAATTTTGTTTAGTTTCATACAATTTCCCTTTGATTAATCATTGGTCCTTGCTATATTTTTTTTTAATTGCTCTCTTCTGGATACTTGTTTAATTTAAATCAGGAGAAAAATAATGGAATAAACAATTAAACATGCCAAAATGTTGACTGTTCCACGGCTATTCCTTTTTCTTAAGATTGTTTTTATCTTTACCAGTCTTCTGGAACCTCATCTGTCTTCCAGGATTTCTCAAATATGCAGTCAGTCTGAGATTACAGCAACTTCTGAAATATAAACCAGACTGGAAATGTGTGCCAGTCTCCTTAAATAAACTCACTTTCCTGGAGGGACATTTCATGCATATCTCAGACTGTCTCACTATGTTCTATAGTATGTAAGAAATATTTTTATTGCTGTCAAAGATAGTAAAATATTACTTTTTGTGGAGAAGCACATTTTCACAGTATATTGAGATGCCATAAAACTTGCATATTGAAGCAGAATCCCATTGAAGAAGTTGTATGGACAGAAGGAAGAATATCTGCTGCACTTGTGAATTTGAGGAATATTCAGATATAAAGTTGTGTGGCAATCCACTTTCACAACATAATATGACAGTAAATTCAGATGCCTCAGATTTGCAGGGTTTGGAAGGCACATATCATGTTCAGAGACAGAAGACACTGAAGTTAACAAGAGAGACATAAAATGCATGGAATGAGTTTATACAACTATGATCTGTGCAGCTTTGGACTGAAATACAGTCAGGGAATTGCTTTTGGACTGAAATACAGTCAGGGAATTGCTCTTGGTTTATCTGGAGACTCTCCCCAGTTTGGTTTCTCACCTTGCCTAGGAATTCAGGCAAGGTGAATGTATCTTTGCCTTGCAGCACTGTTAAATTAGTGTTCCTACAACTGGGAGTTCTAAACTCAAAGTTACCTTTTTAAAGAAGACCCTGGCTGTGTAGTGGGGAACAATGGAAGATTTCATGCAGTTTCCATGTGCTTTTGTAGTTAAGAGCATATTCTTATTGATTTAAAATAAAGTCCTACACCTGACAACAAAGAATACTGATAAATACAATCAAAGAACTGCAAACACTCTAATGTGTTTGGGTTCAATTCAGGCCTGACAACCCTTCAGGATGAAATAATCCATGTAGGATAATTCTGGAATGGGCAAAGGCATAGACAGTCCCCAGTGCAGTCTCTGGATTTTAGTGTGGAGGTACCATTTGTTGGAGCAGAAGGATAATTAAGTTTTTTGTTCCTCTTCGCTTGTACCAAGATGATTAGCAGGGGAATCTCAGCTACTGAGTTTTGCAAGGCAGACACTTTTCTGATAAGTATTGAATTTGCTCATTTCAGTCAGTCTGATAAACAACCATCAGAGGACAGCTTCTCCCAGCCCTGTGTCAGGCACACCTTGCCACGCTCAGCTCTCTTGGCTCCTCAGCTGAGCACTTAGGTAGCAGGCACATCAAACTCTTTGCTCAGCTGCTTTAGGTCATTTGCAGTAATTCTGCCTTCCTTGGGATGCTTTTCTTCCTCCTCTTCAAGGTGAGAGGAGTTCAGTAACACCATTTGTGGACATAGCTCATCTTAATTCATTTTCCAAGTGACTTGTGCTACTTTTGTGATATATTTTTTTTTTTCTTTCTGGGCATCTATTACCCTGTCAGTCTGCTCCAGCCACCTGCCCTATTATGGGCATTTTAAAAGAAGGAAGTTAATAGAAACTCTTATTGGGTGTGAATTTCCATTTCACTAATTCACACTCTTCTTGCTGGGGACACTTCAGTGTTAAAGGAAAAATAGCTTACAGTACTTTCAAAGCCAGATTGCTTTCTCCCAGCAAGTCAAAGTGGCCTTAGTGGGAATTAGGGCAGCTAAGCTGCAGTGCTTGGAAATTATCACAAATTAGCTTCTCCTTCTAGGCCAGAACAAATATGTGTAGAAACTCAGAAGGTTGTCCAGTGTGTTCCCTTTTCCTGCAGGATGATCTCCACTGAGTGCACATGGGTCACACTGAGAGCATCACAGTGGAAAACCCTTTCGCAGTTCAAATTAGCAAAAGTGCTTTCTGATTTTCAGTTCCCTGAAAGCTCAAAGTACCTCTCAGAAGGCAGCATTCATGTGAATTACAGCAGTAACTGATGGATTGGAAACACCTGTGCTGCTAGAATGTCTTATTTGCTTCCATTTCAAGCCTGAGTCCCCCAGCTTGGCTAGCTTGGCTTAACTCAATAGCTTTGCTTATGTTAATTGCTTCAATGGACACAGAATTA
Source organism: Euphonia xanthogaster (assembly GCA_034509185.1). Classification (NCBI taxonomy): domain Eukaryota; kingdom Metazoa; phylum Chordata; class Aves; order Passeriformes; family Fringillidae; genus Euphonia; species Euphonia xanthogaster. The sequence goes on from JAYDZK010000169.1 coordinate 7,609,191, forward strand.
TTGCCACTAAAATGAACGCTTCAGAAGCCAAAATAACCCCTCACTGGAATAATCGTTGAAAAAGATTTTTCTTTTAGAACACTACGTCCTCAAAGAAAACCTACCTGGAGTTCATTTGATTTTGAGAACTGCTTTACTTGCAATCCAAAGCAAACTCTTACAAAATCTCTTTGTAAGAGAAGAAGGAAAAAAAAAAGTTAATTTCTGTTATGTGCTGTTTCACAGAAGTTTATAGGTCAACAATTTATGTAGCCCAGTCAGCAAGAAACACACATATAGCATTTACTTCTCTGAATCAGTGAGCTGGCTGATGTCAAGGTAATTACATTGATATAAGCCTGTTGTGGATTCAAGGAGATGAGAGCTGAGTTTCTCTATAGAAGAACTAAATGCCTTGAACAGAGAAGAAGACTCTGTGTGTATGAGTGCCTGTGTGTGCACTGCTTGTGAGTCATGATAGTTTCCAAAAGGCTGTTTTACTTTCTGAAGTTGATGTGAGTCATAGTTCTCTTCCCAGGTAATGACTAGTTAAGATCCCATTTAGCTCTTCCATTTTTCTAGTAATCTCTGAGACCTGTGTTTCATTGATCTTCCAGTGAACAGCAGCTTCAGAGCTCTGAGTGACAGGTGAAAGCTTTAGGAAACAACACAGATCCTTCCATTTGGAGAGCACAGATGACTAGAGCTGGAACCTGTCACTGCTCAGCCACTTTTGTCACATTAAAGTGACAATTGGTTTAACAAAAGAAAGCTTGTACTAACTGTTTAATGTAGGTACAAAACATACAGGATTGGGAAAAAGGTGACTTTGAATGACACAGAATTAAAAATAGGCACAAGGGCAGGTTTTTTACTTATGACATCACAAACTCTTTTCCTCCTAACTATTGCTAAAATTAAACTGAGTATTTCAGAGGGCATACAGAATATATTAAAGATCTAGACCGAAACTTATCTTGTGGTTTAGGGAAGTTTATCTAGACATTTCAAGGTTACAGAAAGAAAAAGAATCACAGAGTGGGTCAGGTTGGAAAGGACCACAGTGGGTCATCTGGTCCGACCTCCCTAGGGTCATCCTGGAGCAGGTGGATTGTGTCCAGAAGGTTTTTGAATATTTCCAGGGAAGGAGACTCCACAATCTCCCTGGGTGACCTGTTCCAGTGCTCTGCCACTTGCACAGTAAGGAAGTTCTTTCTCATTTGCAGGGGGGGAGCCTTCCTGTGTTCCAGCTTCTGCCTCTTGCCTCTTGTCCTATTGCTTGGACCAGTAGAAGGCAGAACAGAAACTGAAATACTTGCAATACAAAAATACAAAATGCACTGGAACCTTTCACCAGGGTTTCAATCCTTTTCTTCTTTGTAAGAGATAGGTAAATTGCAGAGAATCACCTTGTCTTGCTTGTTCTTCTTCAGACTGGCAATAAAGATATCTTAGGATGTTAAAGCCAGGATGTATTAAATGTATTAAAGATTTATATTTAGAATAAAAATGATCTTTCAGCACAGTGTTCTCATGAGATTTCTTGCTAAACATGTTCCCAACTCCTCCATTGCCACCTCCAACCTTTTCTTCTGGTATATTTCCAATTTACAATATGAATTCTTCAGTACTTGTTGTCAAATGCTAAAATAGTTTTTATAAGGGATTTTAGCTGAAGTGACTAGAAATTCTAAGTGATACAGAGTTCTATAATCATTAGTTTTACTCCTACAGTTAAAAATATCCCTATTTATGGGTTTTCTATTTTCTCTGGTTTAACATGAGGAATATGTTCCAAAGTTACAAAAGCTTAGGAGATCAGTTTGGAGAGGGTTTAAATTCAGTGTTTGATAAAGAGTTGCATTGCTGATGTGCTAATAGTACAAGCCATGTTTTTCTTGGCAACTGATTTATTTATTATTTTCAAATAGAGATCAGTCAAACCTGATTCTAATTTAATGAGTTACAGGGCATGGAGACAGGGTTATAGGGGTCCTGAGCTGATGGCAACCAGATAATTCCTACTGTTACTGCAGCACATGCTGCTGTACACCTGCATGGCCTCTCCTTCCTTTTGTACCATAGATGAGCTCACCTTTCATAAAACTGCATCAAAAACAACTTTTCTGAATTAATAAAGCCATAACTGAATGTTTATATATTCATTAGTCAACACTGTTCGTTATGCAGACCATATTGTAGCTATTCATTTATGCCTGCAAGTTAAAAATGACTAAGACCATTAATTCACTGAGAACACATATGTCAGTTTGGTGAAATACTGATTTTTTTTCCTAAATTATAGCAAAGACACCAGGTCTAGGTTTTCTGCAACAGATTGTTATTTTTGGGACAGCAGGGATGAGCATTCAGTATCAGTCTCAGTACAGAAAGACAAAGAGCATTTGGTTTAATTGGAGATAATTTAATCATCCTCTGAGAAGGAGAACTTTTGAAGGGCATTGCATATTTGACTTTGTTCTGGCATCTCTGTTCAGAGTGATGGAGCCATGGGGTGTGATCTGATACAGCCTGCAGTGGGTGGGAGCACCAGCAGGTCTTGGAGATTAGCAGAGTATTACAGGGTGGGAAAAAAATGAAACATTGTCAAAACCAGAGGAATCTGGCCCAGAATGTTATTTCAGTGTTTGGACAAATGCATATCTTCTGCAAATTGTCTTGTTAGAGGTATGCAGGGTCTTCAGTGACTAATGAAGGATTTCTTATGAGAAAGCTTATTCAGAAAATTTGTCATTCCTTTTTCATTTCTTTGATGGAATTCAGTTATTCAGAATTGATGAAGTTGTAACCCACTCTCTCCCCAGCACAGACACAAATTAAATTCCTTCTTGGCAGGATTAAGCAATGTTAGCAAGAATTACTTCTGTATGCTTTCCATGTATTGATTTGAAGCAAAATAGGTAATGTCAAAGGCAATTAAGACTGTTTCAGATATTCCATGTTAAGATCTTACTTTCTATTCCCTTCATGGGCTCCCATTTTTATGTTTGGCTTCCCCTCCAGACTAAAGGTCTTGACCAGTTCAGAAAAATCTCCTTGGGAAAAACACACAGATGCTATTTTGCCAATGCTGAAAATCTCATTACTAATTTATGGAAGGTTCCTGCCTTCCATGTATTGGAAGGATTTCACATCTGGAAGGAGGTAACTTTTGTATAATGAAGATGACTTCTACTGTTGCCATGAATAATTATGGTTTTGTCTAATTCTGATCCTTCTGAAAATTCCACACATAGACATTAGAGATGTGTTGTAATTAAGCAAATCCTCTCCCCAATCCATTTCACTTTAAAGCAGGACCTCCCCTGCAATTGCTTTTTCCACTTGCTTTTTCTCCTCTGTCCTGGAACCAAGGGCAGAGATCCTGCCCTTCTGGGGGTATTAATATCCAGTCAGAAATTCCATCACTGGTGAGGAAGCAGTCTTGATGAGCTCCCAGGAGATAAAAGCTGGATTTGGAGGAGGTATGGAAGTGAGAGGCACTAGATGGACCAGGCTGAGAATAAGAGCTAACAAGAAGATAAGGGAAAAGAGCCTAATGGGGAAGAACTGTGCAGTAGAGGGACAGAGGAGGCTGGAGTAATAGAGGAGAAAAGAATATCTTAAGAATTAAGAGGTGGAATGGCATCCATGCTCACAAAGTTGTTCCACTCACCCTGCAGGTAGTGGAAAAAGTCACAGATTCCCTGATGACAAACACTCTTCTATTGGCTAGTAGATCACTGGTGACATGAAGGATCAGCATGAGTGCCCTGCCTCTGTGGTGCTGGTTATCAGAGCATGGCACAGAACAGCACTGAGATCACTTTGTTTTCAGCTGGGTGCTCTGAAGCCCCAGTTTTTCCAGTGGCCATTATGGATATGAGTGGGATTCTGTGTAATTCTGATGCAGGCTGGCAAGGGAACAGTAGAAGCAAAGCCACTATAGTGTCATGCTCTGAAAGGTCTTGTTCTGCTCTTTAGGAATATTTCTGTATCACATATTAATCCATGCTTTTAAAAGTGGATTTCTATAATATGGAGTTTATAGCCTAACAGGAACCTTACAAACTTCACCAGGGACAAATGTAAAGCTGTGTACTAAGCAGGGAATAAGCCCTGGCAATGAAACAGGCTGGGACCTGACAATTCTGCTGGAGATGGCCAGAGACTGACAGTGGAACAAGTTTCCCAGAGAAGCTGGACTGTCTCTGTCCATGGAGGCTTTCAAGGCTGGTCCAGATGAAGCCTGGAGCAATAAGCCTGACCTTGTCTTTGTCACTGCTTTGCACAGGAGGTCAGACTAGAGACAGCCTGAAGTCCCTTCTGACATAAACATTGCTGTGATCTTATGATAATATACTTTAAATTTATTCATCCAGGTCCTACAAAGAAAGGTGGGAACAGCTGGCAGTAAAATGAGATTATTGTCAGTGGATTTGTGAACTATCTTATTCTTGGAAATCTGAAAATGAGACTTCATTAACAAAATGTCACTTGCCTTTATTATTGCAAAGGTAACCTTTTGAAAATGAGCTGACCATCAAATAACAGAGTAGTTTCATCTAGAATCTGCAGATAATCTGAAATAATAATGCACAAGGGTATGAAATGCTTCTATTAATCTCTGTGGGATATTAGCAGTAAAGCCCAATGATGGCAATTTGTAGATAAGCATTGTTAATAATTTAGTATTACTTAAGGTTCACAAAAGAGAGGGTCACATGTATTATTAAAAAATAATCTCTGAATGAGAGTTCTCTACTATAATTAATATAATGGCTTTACTCTCACAGGCATTCAGTAACATGTTACACTTAAACAAGAATGTAGCAATAATATATAAATCTTAAAACTATGAACTTCTCTGGCTGAGGGTGTATCACCTTGTGGATGGATTGATGGTGATTTTAGCCTCCCACTTCTGGGACTGCAAGCCTTATAAAGACTTGTCCTTTAAGTTTATCCAGTTGTGATAATTATTTGAGACTTGAAAGGACTCATTAGCAGTCCCTTCTCATCATCAATGCTGTTCTGTAAATTAGCCACTGGAAATTTCTTTAAGTACCTTCGAATTCTTTCATTATCTAGCACAAAAGGTCATTTCACATAAAATCAAGTGCTCTGAGGCCTGCTAATGTAAGGACATGCTGAACTCCTGAATCTATTAAATCTGTTTTCACAATCTGTTTTCACAATTGGGTGTTGTTTGTTTTTGAGGGCTGTCTACTGCTCACCAGATGTTCTCTGTTATTATTTACCTAGGGACTGAATTTTTATGGCCCCTTCATAGAGGTCCTCAGAAAGTAAAAATCATCCTTAAGTAAAAAAGTCCCTGATCCTGTTTGTGCTTTGAGCTGTGGTCATGTTTGCAGAGTGATAGCTTTGAAAATCAGCATCTCAGTACTACTTGTACAAATGCAGCACCACCATCTATCTGCTTGTGATGACTCTGTGTGAAATTGGGATCAGACTGTACTACAATCATATCTTTCAACAAATATGCAAAATAAAGAGAAAGTCTTTCTGTTTACAAGCACCAGATCCAAAGAGGGATAACTAGCATTCCAAAATTTAATCTGCTACAGGAAAGCAAGAGCCCTCACAATCTTTTGTAAAACCCTTTTCTCCACAAGGTTTACATATGCACTGTCATGATCTGTTTGTGGGTACTGTGGGACAAAGCCAGCTCGTGCAAAAACTTGTGCTAGGAACTGTTGTCAAGCTTGAAATGCCTTGTGTACCTATCATCAAATATATTTAAAAGAAAGAGCCTCTGGTTAAAGATGAAACCCTTTTTAAATCAGTCTGAACAGAATTTACTTTCCATTTCTTACCATCTCTCTACTTGATCTGCAATTCATCTCATGGTTCAGCTTTCTGACTATTTTTTCTGTTGCATTCCTGAGTTACAGGTGTGAGCCACAGGGAGAGAGAGAGCAGCAATCCCTACTGGAAATGGCTTGGAAATACCAAGGAGGAAGCAGGAGCATTGGCAAGATTTTGAGGACGGAAGAGTGAAAGATGAAGTGCTAAATTTGAGACTGGCTGCTAAAATGAGCTGCTGAACATCAGAGAGCAGGAATTACTGCATTTCCTGAGAGTGCTGCAGAACCTCTGAGCCTTTTATTTCTAGTAGTAGAAATCCACATGGGTCTCAAGAAGTGTTAAAATAACAGGTTTTGAAAGCAACAGTTTTTCATCAAGGCAAAAATATATTTTATATATATAAAATAGGTATCTTATGCTCTGCGCTTATCTGTTTTGCCCGTTCCAGGTCCTCTGAGCAGATAATGCTGCAGTCTCAGCTCCCGCAGCCTCCACCCTCAGCTCCCTCACCCTCCGTCCTGGCTGCTGTGCTGCACATCATTTCAAAGGAGCACAGCTGGGTGCTGGACTGTAATTTCTCATGCAGCTCAGATCAAGTCCATTAGTTTATTTGAAGGTTACGACCAAGACCATGTAAGTGCATGAGGAGCTAATAGACAGACCGGTGTTCCTGCTGTGCTCACGGGGGCTTAAACCAGGGAGAAAATAGTCAGGCACATCCATATTATTTTCACCTTTTGCTTCACGATTTGCAGTAGTCTCACTCATAAATGACAAAGAAACAGCTCCCTGCTGTGAGGTCCTCATACCAGGGAGAGCTGTAATGAGTTTGTAACGCGATGGAGACAAGGAAGATTTTTTGTGATTACTCAGACAAATCTCTGAGTGCAAATCAGAGATGTGCTGAGTGAGGGGTATGTCTTTCCATCACTCTCCATGGCTTAAACATCTGAGGATACTTAAGGTATTCTCATGGTATTATGTAAGAAGAACTCAGTAAGACAAAAATGTTCTAAATGCATCTTTATGGATTTCTTGCCTTCAGTGAATGTCAGAATCTCTTGTAATTTGACAGCCACTAGCAGTGATTAATGGCTAGCAATATGGCTAGGGGCAATGTGTGTTTCAAAGTCAGTATCAGGGAAGCCTCTGTGATCTGAGAAGTCTTTGGGTGTGGAACTGTCTCCTTGCAAAATCAGAAACAAGTGTTTTGCCTGTGTGCTCCTTGAAGAGCTCCAAATAAATAGCTGGAATATTAATGAAGATGAGGGTGAAGAACAGGGGAATATTCACCTTGGAGTGTGGTGCTAAACTGAGATTTAAGGGTTGTTTCTGTTTCAGTCTTTTATGATAGCTATAGTAAATGTATATTTTTCACACATATGCATATATATTTGTGGAGGTGTATACATATAAATGCTCCAGAAAGAAATGTTTTATTTTCATTTTCTTAGAAGCATCAGGTGTTTTCTGTGTTGAATCTTAACATGGGTAATATATATCCAGATATTAAAGTAACCATGGCAAAATAAAGAAATAAATAGTTCCAAGGATGACTCCTGCACCTCCTTCCACTGTTCTTTTCAAAAGGTATGGTTATAAACAAACCATTTACATCCACAAGTACATGCTCTACAGGATTTCAGGTACAAAAAAAATTAAAAGGTTAGAGAATTACAATAAATAGGTTTACTGCATCCCTGTGTAACATAAATCTCATTTCTATTTGCCATGTCCTGTCCTTCTTAATTAAAACATCAGACCACACGTACAGTCTGGAGCAGCTTAATTATGAAATGTTAGATCCATCAGTTTATTCCTGATTGGTTTATTAATTACTGGCCTTGACTCTTGGTTCAAATCAACACCCTTTCCCCAGGATAAAAGTGGTTATTATGTTACAAATAATATACTGTACTTTTAAACAAAAATATATTGGAAACATTTACAAAGAAAGATTCCACTGGACTTGGCTTTGATGGAATTATGTTCTCTTGTGCCATGAAGTCTGACTTTCACAGGTGACCACTGGCAAATTTCTAAACAATGTTGTTACTGAATCCCTTTAATCCATAAAATGAATGAAAGAAAAAGTTCACTTTTGTAAGGATGTTTCAAATACATAACTTTCATCGATGGTTTTCAAGATATTTTTAAATATGACTTCTGATGGTTCTCTGGTATTTTCTCATGAAAACTTTTTGCTTACAAACCTGCTCTACCATGCCAGCTGATGTGCTCCAAAGAAGTGGAAGAACTTTTGATGGTAAATCTAAACCAGATCTGCAGAAACAGCTAAGTTGTGTCTGGAGACACCGTGGATGCTGTTAAAGACAAGGTACTAATGGATCCATCCATTAAAAATACGAGAAGGCAGGAGCTTGCTCTTCCTTTGTTATTGTACATATGTACGTCAGCAATTTGGATATTGCAAATATCTGGATATACCTGAAAGCAGTGGTACTTAAGAAAGGCTTTATTTATTTACTCCAACAGTAAATGCCTTTTTCAGCTGATGGGAAAGGGCAGACTTTGCTCAGCTACTCTGCTCTGATTCATGAACTCTTGCTTAGAGCATGGACGCTCCACCGCTGGTCCACTCACCGAGCCTGGGGTCTGCTCCACCCGCTTTAGCTGTCCCTGAAAGGAAAAAAACCCAAAAAACTTTAAAAACACCCATCAAAGCACTTCAAGTTTAGGCACATAATCATCTTCTCAAGATTTGGCCCGAACTGATCCCAGCCTACGCTCCTTCCTCTCACGCTGTCGTGACAGGATTTCAGTCAGGAACACGCGGCTCTCTCAGCCTGCAGACGCTCGAGCGGCAGAGCAGCCCCCGGCCGGCCGCGCTCCGCCGAGCCCCGGAGCCCCAGCGCATCCCGCGGGGGGACCCGCCCCGGGTGGAGCCTCCGCGGGGCGCGGATCGCGGCCGAGGGGCCGGGCCGGGCCGGGCCGG